>WBMY01015712.1:939420-961477 GCA_013397315.1 Donacobius atricapilla
GCATCGAGATCCCGGCACGGGCCGGCACGGGGATCGGGATGGCGGGACGGGCATCAGGATCCCGGGATGGGCATCAGGATGGCGGGATGGGCATCGGGATCCCGGGATGGGGATCGGGATGGCGGGATGGGCATCGGGATGGCGGGGTGGGCATAGGGNCGGGATCCCGGCACGGGCATCGGGACCGCGGGATGGGCATCGGGATCTCGGCATGGCATCGGGATCCCGGGATGGCATCGGGATCCCGGGATGGGCATCGGGATTGGCGGGATGGGCATCGGGATCCCGGCACGGGCATCGGGACCGCGGGATGGGCATCGGGATTCCCGGGATGGGCATTGGGATCCTGGCATGGGCATTGGAATCGCGGGATGAAGATCAGAATCCCAGGATTGGCATCAGTATCCTGGGATGGGCATCGAGATCCCGGGATGAGGATCAGAATTCCGGCATGGGCATCAGGACCTTAGGATGGGATCAGAATCCCGGGATAGGCATCAGGGGCCCGGGATGAGGATCAGAATCCCGGGGGTGGCATCGGGATCCAGGTCTGGCTGGGAGGGACCCAGCAGTCAGCTGGTCTGACCTCCTGCTCAAGGAGCGTCACCTCGGAGCACACGGCCCAGGGCTGCGACCAGATGGGGTCTGGAATATCTCTGCTGAGGGACACTCCACACCCTTTCCTGGCCCTGTTCCAGTGCATGGTCACTGCACGAGGAAGAAGTTCTTCCTCAAGTCCAGGCAGAACTTGGTGTGCATCAGTTTCTGCCCATTTCCTCTTGTCCAAGTGGTTGGCACCACCAGGAAGAGCCTGGCCGTATCTTCTTGGCAACCTCTTTAAATATTTACACACATTAATGTGGTGTCTTCTCAAAGCTGAACAGCCCCAGCTCCCTCAGTCTTTTCCTAGGAGCCCAGGTGGTTTTCCCCCAAAATGCAATCCTCGGGATGCAGAGTTGGAAGGAATAGGGATCCCCATCCTGAGCTGCCCAGGGCTGTCCTGCTGTTGCTCCTGACCCTTCAGAATCTCCTCAGGCATCACAGGTTCTGCCTTTTTCCAAATTCACTGCCATGGCAGAATCTTTCTTTTGGAGCAGTCAGCAGGAAAATTAAAATTAATCAATTACAATTTAGTCTCTACAACTCTCTGAAAGAAGGTTATGGCAAGGTGAGGGTCAGTCTGTTCTCCCAGGCAACCAGTGACAGTGCAAGGGGCAACAGTTTTAAGTTATACCAGAGGGTTCAGATTGGGTATTAGGAAAAAATTCTTCATAGAAAGAGCAGTTAAGCATTGGAACAGGCTGCCCAGGGCAGTGGTGGGGTCACTGTACCTGGAAGTATCAAAAATGAATAGAAATGGTCTAGTGGGCATGGTGGTACTCACTAGAAGGTCAGACTTGATGATACTGAAAGTCTTTTCCAACCTTAATGATCCTGTGATTCCATGAAAAGGGAGCAAAGGTGGGATCTGTGCAGAGCTGACTGCAGCAGGACACCAGTGCTGCTGCCTCAGAGCATCCTCACGGCATCTGCAGACACCCCAGAGCCACGCTTGGGGCAGGCGTGCCAAATGTGACCCCAGGTTGCCCAGCACTGTGGAAGCCCCACAGCAGCCACAGACAAGTGCTGTGATGCTGCTCCTGCTCCCTGACACCCTCAGCTCCGTGTCTGCCATCCCATCCTACACATTTGCTTTAATCTGAGCCCAGGCGGCAGTGGCAGCTCCCTGGGGACAAGTGGCTTCGCTCCGCAGGGAAGTGACAGCAGAGCCCGGGGAGAGAGCTCCAGGCAATAATAAAATAATGATGGTCCTATTTCAAAATTAACTCATTTCTACAACTTAATTAGGGACAAACATCACAACAATGACTTGCAGGTAGCCCTCTGCTACGGGCCAATAAATCTGAAGCCTGGTGAGCTGTCAGAGGCTGTTTACTTCCCTTATCAAATAAATCATCCACGAGGCTGCTATTTCTGTAAGTTTTCCACACAATTTGGGAAGTGCCTTCATGAGCCTGTTTAAACATCTCACGCACCCGGGGCTCCGCAGAAGGTATAGGAAGAAATGTCTAAGAGGCAGAGTATGCATTTTTCTCCCATTATTTTTTTTTTCGTTGAGAGGCTTGTGGAGAGTTCCTGACTGCCTTTGCTTAATAAATCCAATAAAAAGGAGAAAGATTTAGGTAGAGGTTTTCCTCTGGCTCACGCAGATGTAAATGGTGGCTGTTGCAGCCAGGCTGAGCCGTGCTGACTCACCCGGATTAGCGAGCAGTAGTAAAGGAGGAGCTGCAGCGGGTGATGCTAGTGAGAGCAGACCCGACTGGGAGTACACACAGGAAGCAGACAGATGAAGTAACAAGCTGCTATTCTTACATCCTCCCGTTCTCAGACTTGGGCAAGGGAGAAGGAGCGTGTGTGCAATAATGTGAGATATGAACAGAACAGCTACTAAATTGGAAGGTCTTTTCATAGTCTCTGATATAAAAAGCCCCGCTGTGCCCATGATGTGTTGCCTTCCAGGGGATGCTGGAGTTTCTCTTGTGATTTCTGCATTAAGATGTAGCTCACAACGCTGGGAAAACCTGATGCTCCTAAATATCCCGCGGAGTCAGCTGGGGAAAAACACCTCCGAGCTGATTGTGTCCATCGGAGTGTGTTGTTAAGGGCAGAGCTGTGGCCAGGAGAGCAGATCTGTGAAGAGAGATGCCACTTTTCAGGCTGTGTGAGATCCCACAGGGGTGGCTCTTGCAGCACATTTGGCCGGAGGGAAAGGGACGGCAGCAGCTCGTCACCTTCAACAGGGGACAGTGCTGGAATACCCCACAAGGAGCCAGTTTCTTCAGGCGCTGATGCTTCATCAGGAAGCAGGAATGTGTATGTTTGGTACCTGCTTTGTTATCAAATGAGAGCGCAGTGCTAAAGTTCACCTTACAACCAGAGACGTGCCAGATGTGGGGGCAACATCTGGAGCCTCCTTAGCCAAATAGTTCTTCGCTGGGAGAAAGTCCGCGGCAGCAAAACGTGCCCGGAACGCTCAGCAGATGGTGGAACCCCTCGGCCGAGGCTGCCCCAGACGGGCTGGCAGCACCCAGGGAAGGCCGGCAGACACAAAGTGCAGCCCCACAGGGTCATTTCCTGCCGTGAGTCACTGAACTGTACAACTGACCCACTGAACGGGGGAAATTGTGCAAGAAATGCCAACGAGACTTGAGCTGCGCAGTGAAAGAGCGCTCCTGCCCTCTAGTGAGGGCTCAGCCCAAATCCCGGGCTGCTCCCGGCCCAGCCCCGCTCTCCTGTTCGCCTCTGTCCCTGCAGAAATCCCAGGAGGTAGCGGCCATTCGCCCCAAACAAAGCTGGCCGAGTGGGCTTTAGCAGCAGGGAATAACTGGGATTATTGAGGGAGGTGCAGTTTAGCCGAGTGCCCTCTTGCACAATGCCTTCTGCACCACCACAGGCCGCGATAACATCGCTGCTCAGGATAGCCGCAGTTTGATTAAGGCTCCAAAAGCCCACTGAAAAACCTCATCCAATGTGCACGAGTGTGGGCTCGATATTTCTGAGCCTGAATTTCAGCTTGCTAACCATTGCTAGCTGCTTTCCCAAGGGAAAGCTGCCAACAGTGTCTTTTTCAAAACACCTCTCTCCGTTTCTCAGCACAGGTTCAGCAAACAGTGTTCCCTTTGCCAGAACAACTGTCCCAGGGGTTGTTTCCTATTCCTGACCCAATGGAGAGCAGTGTCAGTGCCATGGACCACTAATAGACCTTTTTACACAGCATGTTCTAAAAGAAACTGTTGGAATTGTAAATAAAACCTTCTTTCTCTTCTAATAACTATATGGAGTCAATCTATTTCGTGTCCTACCGTGACACATGAGGACCCCCAAGTGTCAAACACACCATAAAGACCCGATGTGCCCCATCCCTGCTCAGCCTGCGGGGTGGAAGGTTCTGCCACTGGGGAGAGGTGAAAAAGAATTTATTGGAAGCAACTAAAGCTGAAGGGCAAGATTTTCATCTCTTGTTAATGGCTGCAACTCCTCTGAGGTGTTCAGGGGTGGAAAAAATAGGTGTGGGATGCCAGGATGTGGTGGAGGAGAGGAATTGTCTGGGGAAGAGGACAGCACAACCATGGGGGATATGCTCTGGCTGAGAGACTCAGTGGAGTGATGCAGAAAGGGACTGAGCTCTGTGTCAGTCTCCTGGAAAATATATGTGATGCAATCTGCATCAGAGTTCATATGAGCAAAAAAAAAAAAAAAAAAAAAAAAAAAAAGGGACAAATGGGAGACACTGATTTTGGCAAATCCCCACTTTCACCTCCTCAAGGAAGGTCCAGGGTTTTTCGGTACAGCAGCTTTTGGTACTTGACTGGTGGTCCCGGCTGTGTGACAGACCCCCGTGCTCTGTGTGCTGGAGTGAGACAAGTTTTTGTTATTAGGAGAGCTGATGGTCTGGGCAGATTGTCAAGGCTCCCCCTGTGCATCCTCCGTGGCTGTGGGGCTGGTCCCCCTGAGGGGGTCTCACCCTGCCGAGGGGGTTCCACTGCTTCTCCCATTCGGACACGATTGTCAGGACTGGCTTTCCCGCAGCTTTTTCCTTTAAAAAAGGCGAGATTTGGGTGCAGGCTCTAGAGGGCAGCATATGCCGGCACATGGGGCTGGGGGCCAGCGCCGGCTCCCCCCACCTGCGCCCCGCGCCAGCCGGAGCCAAGAGGAGCCTCCGGGGCGAGGAAGACGAGAGAATCCGGCCGTGGTTATCCCGAGGAAGCAGCCGCCAGGATGCTCCCCAAAGGTGCTCGCTGTCCTCTGCCTGCAGGTGGGACAAGGACTGATGGAATCACAGAATGATCAGGGTTGGAAGGGACCCTTTTTAGTTCCAAACTCCCTGAATTGAGAAGGGACACCTTCCACTCTCCCAGGTTGCTCCAAGCCCTGTCCAACCTGGCCTTGGACACTTCCAGGGATGGGGCAGCCACAGCTTCTCTGGGCACCCTGTGCCAGGGCCTTCCCACCCTCATCATAAAGAATTCCTTCCTTATATGTAATCTAAATTGTCCCTCTTTCAGTTTAAAGCCATTACCCCTTGTCCTGTTGCAACATCCCAACCTTAAAGCACCTTAGTCCCCTCCCTGCTTGGTCACAGACCTTTGGTTTGTTGTTTTGTTTTGTTCCCCAGACAAATCTCCAGTCCAAGACCAACAAACCCATTGGATGTCTGGGGTGGGTCACTCGGTATTTCAGGGCTCCCCACCTGTAAAACACCAACAGCCAGGTGGGCAGGAGGGCAGAAACTCAGGTCACTGGGGCTAGGGGATTAATCAAAATTAAATAAATTGCACCTCCACATATATCTGTTAAAGTGGCAGCTTAAAGCAAAGCTTTTTGATGTCTTTTTCTCAGTCTTTTGTGAAAAGAAGTAAATAGGGAGAAAAACTGTTGGCCTCACGCTGCCACAAGAGGATGAGGTGGATCTGAGGAGGGACGCTGAGAAGAACCCTAGGCCCTGGGATTATTAAAAAGAAAAACTGAGAGAGAGATTAAACAGCTTATGACAAACCCTTTGTACATTTAAAGTAATTAGGAAGGTGAGGGTGGAAGGAGAAAAGGCAGTGAAGGTTCTTTCTCTGGTTTAATCTTTTCCCTCTACTGGGGACTATATTTCACAGTGGAAGAAAGTATGTGAATCACCAGCACAATATATACTGGCTAACAAGGTGTCTGGCACTCCAAGGTGTTTCTGTCAGCACCTCCTCAGTGGTCAGACTTCTGGCTGTCCTTTCACTTCCCCACACCTGCAGGTTCACATCGATGGCTCGTCCTCCTGGGGTTTATTGGGCTCGTGGCAGGTAATTGAATAAAGATCTTTGCTGTGCATGGCTGGAGCTCAGCTGCTGATTTTGCTGACCACACCATGGTCCATCTGTGCTGTCCCTGAAGAGTAGAAGCAGCTCTGAGCAGGGTCTCTGAAGCCTGCCCTGACCCTCCTGGCTCTGGAGTTTGCGTTGCTGAGGACAGAATTGGTGGGAAGACCCTCCTCCTTTCAGAGGAAGGGAATAGGGCAGTCCTTGGGCAGTCCTTCCCACTTGCAGATATGCAGGCATCTTCCCAGAGACATGGATCAGCCCATCTCCTTTGGATGGCTTGAACATCACCCAGTGCCACGCTGCATCAGACCTCGGCCAACCTCTGGGCACTGAGCAAGCAGAGGAGAGGGAAGTTTGTTGTGTTGTGGCACAGGCTGCTGGATACACCAGGACTGTGGGAAATGTACCTTAGACTCTCTCTGCTGCAACTGAATTCCTCCTTCACTGCTGAGGATGGAACACAAGGAGATGGACACATTTCTGTGGCAAACTCTCCCTTTCAATCAGAAGATGGTCCCGCTGCTCCTGCTGCCAGCCAAGACGGGAGGAGCTCCACATCCAGACCTGCTTCATTGCAATGCAGTTCCCATCCACCTCTGGATGAGGGAGACAACTCATCATAAAGCCAAGGGGTATTCAGGAAGGACAAGATAGAGGGGCCCAATTTAGAGCACCAGAAGCAAGCCCAGCTCATACACAAGCCCTTTTTAAAACCTTGCTTTTCTTGCAGGTCATTTTCCATGGACAAGTGACCCTTCCTGCCTCACACTACAGAGCAAGCAGATGCTGAAGGTGAACCAAGTCACTCCCTGCAGGAAAGAGTGAAACGAAAATGAATCAAAAAGGGAAATCAAAATCAATATTACAAAGGCAAATAATAAAAATTGTGTTTTGGAAACAAAGGTCACCCAGGGAAAAATGTAATTGGACATGACAGCCTAGATTTCCCCTCCCTCCCAATCCCAGGTGGGGAGACCTTGTGCCCAAGCCAAAGTGTCACCTGGCCACGTTGCTGAAGCTCCATACGTCCTGTACAGCTGGCAGCAGCTGCAGGAAAGAGGAGGGAGAGAAACCTGGGGGAGCTGCAGGCAGCAGGTCTGAAATAGCAGAGGTCTTGCAGGGCAGGAATGAGCTGTGTTGGCAAATCCACCTGGGGAGCCCAGCACTGAATAAACGAGCCTGTGGCAGGTCAGGAGTGAGATGTGCTGAATCCTGAAGACTGCAGGAGATGCAGGCTTGGGAAAGGCAGCACTGCCTCTGAACAGAGAGCGGCACCAGCACGGAGGATGTGCATGGCAGAGAGGGAACGCGTTTGCTTTCAGCGCAAAAAGGTAACTTGGGGCAGGCTGGCCTCTGCGTGCCTCAGTTTCCCCTTTTGTAAAATGGCCCTTTCACTTTTGCAATTAGACAGGAAAGGCACAGACACCTCTGGACCTCGTTAATGAGCACAGCAACGGCCCTGGCAGTTGGTATGGACATGAACCGGCGATTCTCACCCAGCCCATCCAAGGTCCCTCCCATGCAGAGTGACAAACTGCAATGTCCCATGCCAGTCTTCATTTTGGCCCTCCTGGCCTCAAAGGAGGGGCTGACCGACCCCCATGTTGCTCCCATTATGCTGCACAAGCCTTGATGCATTTCAGAGAGCATTGTAAATGTGGGGCACGTCCCTCTGATAACGATGCAAACTTCAAACCCTTATTCCTCAGCCCACAGCACTTCTCTTCATTGCCAAGCTGGTGCTGCTGGGTTGTTTGGTGTAGTTTTTTCTTCCTTTCTTTATTTAATTTTATTTTTAACTTGACCTCCTGATTCCTCCTGGGAATTTATGTTGGATTCTTTTTATTATTACTTTCTTTCCTTTTTTATTTTTTGTTTTGTTTTGCACAAAGTCAGCAGCAGGGAGATAAACTTCCCGTGAAGTCTGTTTGCCAACAAAGCTTTCTTTAGCACAACAGACAATAGGAAAGCAAAACTGATGCTCTGGCTGGACATGACATTTCCAGCACCGTGGTGACCACGGCGGCTGCTCTCTGTCCCCCTGCAGCTGGCCCAGGGGTGACCTTCAGCTCCATGAAATGCTGATTTCCTTGTCAGCTGACAGCCTGCCTACCTGGGCTGGGGGGGTCCCACTGCAAGAGCTGGAGCTTCTCCATTCTTTGGCAGCCCCATCTCAGCAATCTCCTCTCTGATTGCCCTTACCAGCTTTGTTACCTTGTTTTGGCCTTCAGTGCTTCCCTGCAGGCTGTGTTATTAGGGGGATGTTTCCTGCATGCTTAGGGGGCAGCTGGATTTAACCAAGGAATAAGAAGAGAGAAAAAAAGTCACTCAGCCTTCACTACAGTTAAAGTCCTGTTTTCTCCCCAGCTTAAAGGTGGACAGGATTTAGCTCAGTTTCTGATAAAATTGCCACTGCTGTGGTCAGAATGGCACAAAACCCAACGTGCAGCACATTTCAGATGGACACCAAGACTCATTTCCTTGTGGCTGAAACAGGAGGAAAATAATCCCTCAGCAAGCTGGGAAAGCAGTAAAAGCCAAACTTGAAGGAAACCCAAGGGATAAAATCAGGGAATCAGCCTGGTTGCCTTCCGATAACAACAACAAAAAAATGAACTGGCTTAACTAATAATAATATTTAACTAATAAGTATCCAGGTGAGGTGGATAAATGGGGAAAACCCTTTGGCAAAGGGGCTTTCTCCTCCTGAGACCCCCAAGAGCAGGACACAGAGAGAAGGCAGCACAGAGCCCTGCCTGCCACCCCTTGGGCTTACAAGACCTCCTGAGGACACAAATAGTTCTGTATAAATTGGGCCAGCTCCCCAGTTCAACGGGAGCCTGTGCACTGCCTGCATCACCCCCTGGTGGGTCTGGATTTGCAAACACCAGGAGCTGCTGAGGCTGTGGATGCTCTGGGAGAGAGCTGGAACAAGTCAAGGAAGGGGAACACGATTGCTCCCCGTTACACAGGGATGCTGCAAAGGGACCATGGGGAGCAGCAGCATCACCTCTGTGTCTGGGGGGTCCAGAGAGGCTCTGGACCATGCAGCAACAAGGCCTGGAGGGACTCAAAGCAGCTCTGTGGGTGCCAGCAGTGGCTGAGCAGACAAGGACTCAAAGAGGAGCAGGGGCTGGGAAACGCGACTGCAGATCTCAACTGTTGCAACAAAACACAAGGAGAAAACCACAGATCCTTCTGCTGGTGGATGGAGGCTCTTCCTGAGAGATAAAACCATAGGGAAACAGCCTGGTACTGCTGCAGGGAGGTCCAGGAGCAGAGAATGTGATGGGCAGGAGCTGCCCCTTCCCAAAGCCAGCAGGTTTGGACAGATTAGGGAGAGGCTGAGCTGCTGTGACTTTATAAACTTCACCTTCAGCAGAGCCTGCTCATCACCCCATCATCTCAGCCAGGATAGAGCAGAAATGGAAAAGATCCAAAGAATCGCAACAAATAGTATCAATAATCCATGAGAAGAGATTAAAAAGATTTAGGACTATTTAGCTTTAGAAGAAGAGGGGATGGGATAGAGGTGAAGACAAGGAAGGCATGGCAGAGGCATACAAAGCACCGACTGAGGTAGAGGAGGTGGCTGGGAGCACAAATTTGCCCCCGCAGCACCAAAACAGGAGACAATCATTGCAGTTAGAGGAGAGTGCCTTTCAAACCAAGCACAGGCAGCGCTGCAGGGTGCCCTGCCTTGAAGATTCACAGGAACGTGGAGTTCAGCAGGATCTACAATGCCAGTGGGCATAAACTGGAACAACAGCGGTGCTTGCCAGGATCACAGATAATAAGCTACAAACTGTCTTGCCCAGGATTTTGTCCCTCTGGGGTCCCTGGCATGGACTCTGCTGAAGACAGGACAGTGGGGTGGGGATATAAACCCCTGGGGGTAATTCCTGTACCTTCAATGTTAAATAGCCTGAGGACAGGCCTAAAGCTACTGATGGGGAAACAGGAGCTGGATTTCAGCATCTGCCTGGAATAGATCCCATAAGCGTCCTTGAGGGACTGGGCTGTGAGATGAGAGAAATTCTTTTGAGGACCTACAAAAAAAGCTACAGTGAATAATAATAACTGTCATCGACGAGGTGTCCTTCATCTTGGACCTCAGAGTGAGAGCCTGTGCCTGGAGAAACTGAGGCACGATGACACAGGTGGGAGCCCACAGCTCCTGCCCATGTTGTAACAGCTCTCCCTCCCCAGGGCTGCACATCTCCTTGGCAGCAGAGGATGTCAGCAGGGGCACGGCAGGTTATCAATTCAGGGCGAGGTGGGCGCTCGAGGCGGGTCAGGGGGATGGAGGGAAAGCTGCTGGGGGGCTCCTGTAGCAGCAGCTGTGTTGGCTTGTCCCCCTGCCCTGCAGCTGGCAGCACCCCCAGGGCTGGGTGGGACAGGGGGGGCTGCAGCCAACACAGCCCGGCTGCCCCCTGAGTGTCACCAGAGGGATGGTGGCACCGGCAGGGACAGGGACAGGTCACCCCTGGCTCAGGGTGACGGGACAACAGCAGCAGCTGGGACCACCTGCTCTGCACGTTTATTTGGAGGGCTTTGCTGGTTTGCTCTAAGAGGCCAAAAGCAGAGGAGCTGTCAGGAGGCCGGTGACATTTATTAAGTATTAATCCCTGCAGTGTGTCACTCACCAGTTTGAGAGTGCCTCTGTGCTGGCTACCGCGGTTTCTCGCCTCTCTGCTGCTCGGGACAGGGTTTGATATGCTTCAGGGATTTGCTGGATATTTTCCCCCCCCCCAGTCACTTTTTCTACCTTCTCCTCCTCCTCCTGTCCCACCCCTGCTCTCTCCTCCCGGATTTACCGCGTGGTTTGCTTTGATCATCTCCCTCCCTCTTACCCCAAGCCCCCAACTTCTCCCCAGACACAATCCCCAGCGCAGTCTCTGCCAGCTCAGCCCTATTTCATCTTTAAACGAGGCTTAAAACACTCTTTACAGGGGCACAAACAAACATTCCTCCTCCATAGGCACCCCGTGGATTCCCTGCCAGCCCAGCCCAGCCCGGAGGCTCCGGGCCACGCTGGGGCTCAGGGAGCATCACCACACGGTGACACCACTGTGACAACTTCTGTTGCTCAGCCGCCCTCGGGGAAGGGAAAATGAGCAACTGTAGCTTTAAAACAAAGATTAGATGCAATTTTTTTTTCCCCTCTCTCCCTCCCTTTCTCTCTCCTTTTTAAAGGGAACTTGTCAAGGTTTCCATCAATAATAGATAATGGTGCATCACTCTGGCAGGTTACACCCTCCGGCTGTTTTGATATTTTCCAGAGAATTTGTCAGCAATCTTACAGCAAAGGAGGGCTGGGGGAAGGGTGCAGGGGGGGGAAGAGGCCTCATTAATTTTTTGTCATTTGCATTCCTGCTGCTAAATAATGTATTGATTGCTCTTTCTCTCTCCCTCTTTAATTCCCTCTCTCTTCTGCAGTGTCTCGCAGCCCATGGCCCTCACTCGGTGACAGATGAGTTTGTCAGAGGCACCAGACAGCTCCTGCTCCCCAGGACCGGGCTGGGAGAGCTCAATGTGACCCTGGCACCAGCTCCTGGCACACGAGTCCCAGGCCTGGTGGCACCAGCTCCTCGCAGGGGGACACCGAGGTCTCTCCCAGACCAGATGCTGAGACATCCCGGTCTGTGCCAGAGTGATTCACCTCCACGCCCAGCTCCTGCAGCTCAGGGGCTCCAGGACAGCAGCACACGGGGCCCAGCACGCTTGGTGTCACCACAGGAGGGACTGCCACAAAGCTGGAGGAAGGGCAGCAGGACACAGCCAGGGAAACCATCGCCCTGCGCCTGCTGCGGGGATTTGCAGGAAGGAGCCACTGGAAAAGCCAACATGGGCAGCTCTTACCTCGGGAGAGCAGGAAACTGGAAATGCTGAGGGGATTTTGGTTTTCTAACTTCAGGATTCTGCTTCCCTGTCCCTTCCACAGACCTGAGCCCAAGGGCCTGGGAGACACAATCGAGGTCCATCGAGTTGGCAGCTGAGCTAAACAAGAACTTGCACAAGATTTGGGCCTTGCTCAGCTTAATGCGGCTTGGCTTCTCTTTTAATTAATAAATACTTAATTGCATAGTTAATATTTTAATATTTCCTTTTAAAAACATCTGATTTAATGGAATTACTGCCAGCTATTTGTTCTGTATGACTTTTATGTTTATTTTCCTCTTTCATTTCTCATTTCCCCCTCCAACCCACTGCTCTAATCCCTGAAGCTCCCGGTTAATCTTTGCTACTGGAAATTAGGAGGAAATTTGCTAGAAATTGCTACTGGAAATTTCCAGGCTTTCAGCTGGCCCTTGGTGCTGACATCCACCAGCCCGAGGTGCTAATGTAGGTTATTATCACTCAGATACCTCTCTGCAAATGTCCCAGCCCCTGGGGAGGGAAGATAGTGGGGAGGTGCCCAGGGAGGGAAGGTGGGACAATGGAGCGACCCCCAAGGTCATCCCCAAAGATGGGGAGAGCCCCGACCTTGTGTTTGCCTTTCAAACCTTACCTGGCTGCACAGCCTTGTCAGGAGCAGCTCACCTGCGCCCAGGCGAGGATGGAGAAGGGCTCCAGCTGTGGGCATGACAAGAGGATGTGACCTGCAGCAGTGACAGCTCCTCATTTCCTCTCCTCAGCCCCTGGCTCCTTGCTGCAGCTCCTCTTGCGCCAGGGTACTGCCCACACCCAGCCCTGCACAGGGCAGACTGACCGAGACAGTCACTGGATTAAAGCAGCCCTTCCTTCCTTCCTTCCTTCCTTCCTTCCTCCCTCCCTCCCTCCCTCCCTCCCTTCCCCAGGCAGCCCCTCGCTCACAACCAGCACACCTGATCCCCCAAGTGCAGCTCCAAAGCAGCATTCCCCCAGCACAGGTGAGCTGTGCCTTACCTGGGGCAGGATATCTCCCCCAGCCTCTCTGGGGGAGCCCACGGTGGGGAAAATGGGTGATTCCACAGCGACCTCCGTGAGCAGCCTGTTGGGATAATAAAACAAATAAACAGAAGAGTTAAAGCCAAGGCACTTGGGGCACCATAAAACAGGCTAAAAGCAAATACAGCATCCTTAATCCATCATAAAATAACAGCCTGTTACGATCCTGAATGCATCAAAAATGAGCGAGAGACCGGCAGGGTCACAATTCGCCCAGGGCTGTGTGAAATGTGAAGCAGGGCTGGAAGCAGCAGGTGGGAAACAAACCCCAACCTGCTGGGTAGGGGCTGAATCAGGACTCCAGGAACTCCAACCCTCCTGCCCAGGTGTGTTTAAAACCAGGAACACCAGTCCAGGCCAGGCAGAGAGGTGTGCTGATGAGAGATGTGCACACGCTCCTGCTGCTGGTGAAGCTGGAGGTGGCGGGGCGTCGTTGTCGGGAAAGGAGGAGATGAAACAAATCTGGATGGAAACTTTACGGGACTCTTTAGTGCTCTGTCTTCCCACTAATGAGGGTTCTGCATGTGAGGGCAAGAGAAAAAAAACCCACCACACACTAATAAAGCCCTGTGACTTTGCTGACTGGAGGCACTGGCGCTAATGAAGTCACCAGAGAGATGGGATTCCTCTGGCAGCTCTGACATTGCTCTGTAGAACTGTTGTTTTAATTCAGTCTGAGGAAACAACAAAAAAAAAAATAGAGAAAAGCCACGGAGTGGTGTGGTGTGCCCAGGCAGCAGCCGGTGCCTCTGGTTTGCCTGGTGGCTGCGGAGCCTGGGGGGGAGATGGGTTTGGGAATGGGGGTGTTTTGGACTCATCGAGGGATGGGGGGCTCAGGTCGCCCGCGGGGCTCAGCTCTCCTCAGAGCTGGGCTGTGAGCAGCTCCTGCACGACCCAGGGCTGTGCCAGGAGCCCTGGGGGCACACAGGCAGCGTGAGAGCAAATCCTGGAGAGGAAGGCAGGGACAGAGAGATGGGCACTTGCCACACTGGATTTCAAAGCATTCCATAAATGCCGCGTGCACACTCCAGAGCCATCCTTGGAGCAAACACCCTGCAAGGCCCAGTCCATCACCCTGGAGGCAGAAGATTGTTTCCTGGAAGCAATGTCTTTATACATACAGAAATGTATTTAAATAGATTTTTACATATTAATACATTAATATATTTATATCTAACGTATCAATATACTAAATTATATCCCTAAACGTTCCCCCCCATATACGTGTGTGTGTGTATATACACATAAAAGCTCAGGGCCATAGTCTGGCACCGTCAGGCTTTAGCAGAGGCTTTTTTTTGGAAGCCTCACAATGTCCCCTGAACCTCCCATTTCAGCAGCTTTTATTTGAGCTTTACTGAAGTTAAGGAGGAGTTGCTTCACTGTCCGGGAGCCGACAGTGCCCGCTGTCCTCATTGTCACCTCGTCGAGCAGGGAGGAGCAGACAGATACCCCCCCCGAGGTTCTTCAATGCCTCTTTTTAATTAGAAACCTCATCTCTGAGTCATACATGCCCTTCCACAGGGTTAGTTGCTCTCACCTGCTTAATCCTGGGAGATTATTTTCTGGTCTCTTTTAAAAAATAACCCAACCACCCCAAACTCTTTGGTCTCTTTCGATTCTTTTCATTTCACCTCATTTAATTCCTTGCCAGCTTAATGACTTGGTAGTAATGAATAAGATGAAAATTAGGGCTTAATAAGTGTTAGGAAAAGACAGTTTTCTTGCAGATGAAGGGAGCCTGGTGGTGGGAAAGTGGAGCCTGGGGAGAGCGCAGAGATAACCCCAAAGCTCCTCCCGACCTTGAGAGGGGCAATGCCAACTCTGGCTGCAACTGGTGACAATGAGAAGCTGCAGCGACGTCAGGGACATGCCAGTCCCAGGAGAAGGATGCTGGGGGGAAGCAGGAGGGGATGGCCATGAGGAGGGGCTGGCACAGGGAGCGCTGATGGGGAGGTGACTGTGCCCAGCTCAGCACCCCAAACACCCCATTGCTTTCTGGCCAGGGCAGGAGCTGCTCTGTGCAAAGCTCAGAGGCTGCAGTGACCCCCAAGTCTGGGGAAGCCACTGCTCCACCTGGGGGTGGCTTTGGCCTGAAAAGCTCTGCAGCTTCTGCTGGGGTGGCACCCACTCAGTCTGTGGTCGGGGAACTCAGAGCCCAGCAGGGTAAATCCCGCCCTGGGGCGACTGTGGGACCAAAAGTGCCGGGACCTCACCTGGAACATCACCTGCCACCGAATGCCTGCGGGGCCAAACCCTCGTGTGGTCCCCTCCGGGCCGGTGCAATGCTGGGATCTCTGTCTGGCCACGGCTGACATCGGGCTGACAGAAACACCTCATTCCTCCCACTGCTTCATTTGCCAGAGCTGGTCTGTGGCTGCTCCCCTCGGATGCGGCTTTCCCAGGGGCACAGCCGGCACCGACGCTGCTTTTGCTGACTCAGCTGCAGCGAGGATCCTGCTGACTCAGCAGCGCTGGCAGGAGCCGCTGTGGCACCCGGGCAGGGCTGGGAGCAGCCCGTGGGTACCTGGGCACCGCAGACATCCCGTGGCAGCGGGGTGTGCAAGGGGACCAGCCCAGGATGGCACGGCTGGCGGCTCACCCTGCTTTAGCTGACTCCGGGCACGTGTTCTAATTAAGGACAATATTGGAACTGACAGGCTGGTCAGGGGAAAAAAGGTGCAGAATTAATTGACCTGCCAGAAGACGTGTCCAACAAGATTCACCTCCCCATAACACGAGCATCTCCCTGCCCACCTCCCCCCAGACAGGGCAAACGCTGCTGGTGAGCCCCAAGTTGGCACTGTGGGCAATCCTGTCACTTCCCAGTACACCCTGAGAGCTGCCTCCTTCTCTGCCACCCTCACGTTATTCAAGTGAGCAGATCCTCCATCATCTTTGCAGGGCCTCTGGCCATCCCCTGCTCCCAGGATCTCTTTGGTGGTGCCAGCACTTTTCTTTCCCAGGGACTGGTTTGCTCCTTCTGCTCCCACGTGCTGTCACTTCAGAGGCACTGGCCAGTTTTGAAGTGCATTTCTTGCCATTTGGCTCTTTATTTTATTTCCCTGGGAGTAACTGGGCATGGCTGAGGGAGAGCACAGGATCTGAGCTCCAGTGGAGGCGTCTGTGTGGATCCATGGAGGCTCTGGGTGCCACCCAGCTTAATTCGGGGCAGGGCTGTTTTGGAGAGAGGGTTTTGCCCCAGGCAAGAGCATAAACCCCAACACCTCTAATTAAGCCTGCTGGGTGGCAATGCTGCAGCTCCTGCTGGGGCCAAAGTCCAGCCCTGGTGCCATCCTGGCTGAGTGGGGCCGTGCCAGGAGCTGAGCATCACCACGAGTCCAGGGAGGAGCTGTTTGGGTTCAGTGAGAGAGTGTTTCCCCTTAAATCCACGTGCTGGAGGCCTGGGGTGGATGCACATCCCTACTCCCACGCTGGGACTGTGTCACATTACACACATGCAACTTTAATTCCAACCTTTCCAGTTGCAATGAGACACTGAGACCCAAGGTGTGGGAAGCCTGTGCAGGCTTTCAAGAGTCACCTTGCCCAACACCTCCTCCTTTTCCAGATGCACAGGGGACCATTCAGGTGGCACTGGGGGATTTTAATTCCCCTTTCCTAGTTGCAAGGACTATATGTGGTTAAATGGCTTTCTCCATATCATCTGAGCTGCTGAAATCCTTATCCAAGGGTGGAAAAAACCTGAAGGGGAGAGTGAATGAGGAGCTCAGTGAGATGGGGCAAACAACACCAGGCTCAGGAAATTCCCTGAGCTAAAAATAGTTGACACTAAAATCCATTAGAGGGCTCAATCATATTAGAGAGGATCAAAAATCCTGTTCTTGCTTGCTTCTGTGCATCTGCTTGCGGCTACTACAGCAGACAGGAGACCAAAAACCCACTAAAACCCCACTATTTTGTAGCAGATATCTCCAGCAAAACAGCTCTAGGATTCAAAAGGATGCTCCAATCCCCAAACCTTCTTCTTAATTTTTTTTGAATTATTTTTTTATTATAAGCCTTGTAAATCTCCTCCAAGTCCGTTTCTGCTGTGACAAATGGCTTGAAAGAAGCCCTCAAAAATAAAATCAGATGCTGCTCCCACACAGCCCAAGATCAGATGCACCTGCAGTGGGGATCGATTGCCTGATTAGGGGGAATTGATTGCCCCAGCCTCATTAGCATATCGTTAGTACTGACCCCATGGCTGGCCCCACTCAAGCAAGCCATGCCCTGGATGGATTAAAAAACGCAGTACACTGGGGAGGGATGGGAAATCAGCAAAGAGGAGAGGGGGAGGTGAAGATCCTGGTTGATAACATCCACATCATTACCCTGCTGAGGCCTCCAGTGCTCAACACCCATCGCCCCCGGAGCATCCCAGGGGGATGCAGCTCCAGGGAACAGTGCCCTGCCCGCAGCAGTCCCAGGGGAGCATTCCCCCAGGGACCATGGAGGGTTTCTTCAGGAGCTCCAGCCCTTTTGAACGTTGACTAACAGGTTTTTTTTAGTGCCGTGAGTCAGTAGCCCCAGATAGGATTTCCATCTGTGCTGTGCAGGGCCTTGCCAGACTGTGTTTTGGGCCTCCATCCAAATAAAGCTGAAGAACTGGTTGGGTCTGATTTGGTTTGGTGGTTGGGGTTTGTTTCTTTCTTTTTTCATCAGTTTTGCACACAAAAGAAGGGGAGAGGAGCCCAGGCTGTTCCAGAGGCCCCGTCCAGCCTGAATTTCCCCAGGACCCACCTTGCAAGTGACTTTACCTGAGGTCAGGGGACAGCCTGCAGCAGGGAGCCTGGCCCAACCTGGAATGCCACATGGAGAGCCCCAGCACCGGATCTGCACCGTGCCCGGGGTTTGTCCTGAGCGCCTGGGCTATGGCACACCCCAGCTCTGCTGCCAGCGTGTGGGGACACAGTTTGGCACTGTCTGACCAGACTGATCAAAGGAGCAAGGACAAGCCTCTGGGAGTGGGTGGAAGGAGCAGCTTCTCCCCGAGAGCTGGGAGAGCTGCTGCCCAATGCCCCAAGGTGACATTCACCCCACACCCAGCTTCATCCCTGGAGGCACCCGGGTCCCTTTCTCTGGACTGATTCACACAGGAGCCCCTGAGCATCCCCTGCGTTTGGGTGGAGAGGCAATTCCCAGGCCCGGGGAGGGCAGCAGCACTACAAATGCAATCAGACGCGCAGCACCAGCCCACGGTTGGGCTGTGAGCTGATGAGATCCTGGCTCCAGGCAGGAGCAGACTGGGCACTTGTCCAAGGCCCCGAGCTGTTCAGCAGGAGTCAGAGCCAGCCAGCCCCGGGTCCCAGCCAGGACAGGAGCCCCAGAGAGGTCATGGCCAGGCGTGCAAGGGCAGTTTGTCTGCTCCCAGACATCCTTCCAGCATCCAGGATCCGTTCTCTCCTGGTGTTTGCTTGTTTTTATTTTTAAAATTGTTTGTTGGTTTGGTTTTTGCTTTAAATATGTGCCAGCTGCAAGGATCTGGGATGCTCGAGGCCCATGGTACAGCACAGGTGACCTTGCACAGGTCCGGTGACATTCAGGCATGGACAGCCTGTGCCCTTCTCTGCTGCCCACACCAGAAACCAGCATGGCCTGGACAACATCAAGAGGACACAGGGCCCCCCCTGCCCTTGTTGTGTGGTGGGATGTGGGGATCCCCCTCCACCACCATTCCTTCCCACCTGCAGGGTGGAGGCATCCGTGTCTGGCTGACAGCTGTGCTGGGGGTGTTGTGCAGGTTTATGAGGCATTTTTAAAGTAAAAGGTGCTAACAGCACATCAATTCTGGTTTCCCAAAGAATCAGCACAGATTTGGCTGAAAGAAAAAGCAAAAAAAGGGGGAGTTTCCTTCCTTCCACACTGGTGTCTGGGAGAGTGGAAAGCTTCAGGAGTGCAGTGGTATTCCCACATGGGATGAAGTCCTGCCTGCTGGAGCTGTCCATCAGCTCTCATTATGGCTCATTTTCTCTGTTGGGTGAATGATTGCAGGAGACTCGGTGCCGGCAGCCCTTTGCCAGATCCTGTAACACAGCGAATTAATTAGCAGCGACGTGCTAACTACCCGCGAATCTCATCACCGTAATTGCACCGCGCGCTCCGGCCGGGAGCATTTGATCTCCTGTTGATGGACGGGACTGGTTCCCTCCTTTTCCATCGGTTTTTGTGCCACCATTTCTGAAGGGGAACAACTGGTCCAGGAGCCGGAGCTCGGGAATGGCAGCGGGATGGATGCAGGAGCAGGAGTGGGGGAGAGGAGCACACCCGGGCCCGTGTGCATCCCTCAGCTCCTACAGGAGCCCTGGAAACGTGGGACAGAGCCTGCTCCCTCCTGCTTTTTGGCTGCTGAGCCTCTCTGAGGCATCCCGGTCACAGCCAGCATGGAAGTCTCGGGGTGATGCTGCACCTCCCTCAAGGACACAGCTCCAAGAGAGGGTGCTCACTTCCCCCCTCTGCACGGGGGCAGAGCAGGCAGCCGCTCTGCTCTTCCACAGGAGCCACATTTCAAGCAGTGTTTTCCAAGGAAAAAAACCCTCCTGAGCTTTCCCTGTGTTTTTTCCAACTGCAGGAAATGTGAGTGTGCCACGCTCGGTGCGGGGCTCCCCCACCCGATCATGGAAAAGTGGGAGCAGGATCCACCTGAATTACCACGACCCTCCCCACCCCGGCTCTTTGCAGGATGATTACACATGATGCCATGAATAAGTAATGTCTCATTGCAGATTTCCACCTGTTCCCAGCGTCTCCCTGTGATCTCTGTGGCTTTCAGGAAGCGAGCTGGAAACAGAAGCCTACTTTGCAGGCAGCAGAGGTGTTTGAAGCCTCCTTCACCCCACGTTTCAAGTGTTTATCTCCTCTGCTTGGCACAGCCGCGCCTGCTCCGCGGCAGCGGGGTGGGAATGGGCAGATCAAGCTCTTGATGTCAAGTTTTCGCTGCTGCAGGTCCATTGCCTGGTCTAAAGGAGAAGGTGTTGTGGGCATCATTAAGCCACCAAAGAGAAACAGACCCCAGTAAACTGCGTTGGCGGCTGGATCCCAGAGACTGATTAATTAATTGGCTGATTAACCATCTATGTGTCCACCCAAGGGGCTCCTCTGTGGCTTTTCTCACCACTGATGGGAACCTGGGTCTGCAGGAAGGTGCTGGGGTGGCAGATGTGCTTATTAAGGTGCAAGGAGAGAGGAGAACAGCCCCTGTGTGCCTGGCATGCTGGAGATCACTTACTGCTGCTGAAGCATCTTCCTCCTCCTCCTCTCTGTAACAGGCCAAGAATTAAATAACAAATATTGCTTTACTGTTCCCAAGCACCTCCACCCACCCGGAAAAAGGCAGGGGTATAAAAACTGCTGTGGCCTTCAGGACAAAGAAACTCAAACCAAATCCCCTCAAGCTTCCTCTTTCCTTCCCTTGTCAAAATAAGCAAAAGAAAAAAAATATGGAGAATGTTTTGCCACCAAACCTAATGCTTCACGCTGTGTAGGTGTTCTCCTTCTTTATGAAATTAGTGTTGGCCAAATTTAGTTATTTTCACATCATTTCAAAACAAAGAGTCAAGATACTCCATCTTTTAAAGATTATGAAGAAACATTTTGACATAAAACCCAACCCCCCCATTCATCAAGTCCTCATCTAATTCAGCACAAGTTCATGAATAATTTTCATCAGCCTGAAACTGCTCATGGCTGATGAGACTCAGCCCCGAGTGCCCATCGGGGTGGCATCCTCTCCCCTGCCAGGAGCTGCAGCAATGAGACGTCCATCAGCTTCTGGGAGCCCAGGACCTGCAGGACCTGCTGGGAATGGTGACCCCAACATCCCTGAAGATTTCCTCCCAGGTCCAATGTTTGCTACAGCAAACAAATGAAATCCTGGAAGAGTCAGGTGATGTGGTGAGAACCCTCCAACACACCTTCCTCCCCTCCCTGGGACACGGCCACATCCCCACAAACATTTTGCACCGTTTTTGCTGCTCTGGCCAACAAGAGCTGTTTGGAGGGAAAAAGGAAAGCCCGTGCTGGAGTGAAAGTCATAAAATTGGGCCTGTGGAGCCACCAAGGGCCCAGCCGCAGCCCTTTCCCAGGGCAGGATGAGGGTCTGTCCCTGCACCCCTGGAGAAGATCTTGGCCACGCAGAGCATGAGGGACACGTGTCCGGTCTCAGCTCTTCTCTCTCCAAGGGCTGCAGAAGCCCCCCAGCAGCTCAGCTGCAAACCCTGCAGCCCAGGAAGGGCTTTTGGGGCCCAGACAGCAGCACTCAAGAGTTTGGGGGGCAGGAAGGCAAAGAGTTCCCTCTTCCCCTCCCTGCTCCGCTCCGTGGCAGGCTGATGGCAGCGGCAGTGCCTGCTGCTCTCAGGGGCTCCCAGGCAGCTTCGCAGACCTCTCAGCACTGCAGGGGCTGCCTCCTGTTCTTGTTTTCTGAAATAAACTTCTCTACAGCAAAGATTTTTCCACACTGACTTGTACCGGCATCAGCAGATCCCCCAGATGTGGCTGCAGCTGCCTCCGTGCACCGCCTGCCTCTGCTGGGAACCCAGCTATGAAACTTCTGGCTGCCTTGTAAGGGAATATTTTTATCATTAATTTTGCCTTATGAAATCTTTTGAACCCAGTTTTCCCTTCCTGGGATCTCTTGGAGTCAGCCCGTGGGTGTTCAGTGAAATCAGGGGGTTAAGCTGGAAATTCTCCTTCCAACGTTCACATCTTCGCACAGTTGATTTTAAACTGATGGGAAAGACTTAGGAGGGTTCTCAGCTAACAAATGCTACCAGATAACAAGGGAAACATTCAATACCATTTAACCACCTGTCTATTAATAGTCACAGAGGTTTCACCCAGGGCTGGGGGCAGTTTTGGCAGCCCAGGCTGGGCAGATGCTGTTTTGTCAAGCAGCTCTTCTAGCCCTGTGCCCAAACACCCTCTCCCCTCCATGCTCTGCTCCCACTCTCATTTTCCCAGGGGATCCCTGATGGTGAGACAGGAATCAAGGCGTTATCCAACCCCCCTGAACCTCAGGGCCAGGAGCAGCCCGGATTCCAGGGGGGACTCTGAGGTGCAGCTGTGAGCAGGGAGCACCCTCGGGCAGCATCTCCCTGCAGGCAGAGAGGTTACAGATCCACCCCGATCCCTCAGCTGGTGGAGCCATCCCCTCACGCTGGGAGGCTGCCTCTGCCACAGCTGCCTGCTGAGAGCCTCAGGAACAATCCAGCCTTGTGTGTGGGAAGAAAACAACGAACAAAAAAAAAAAAAAAAAGAAAAAA
>WBMY01015712.1:961650-1002612 GCA_013397315.1 Donacobius atricapilla
AAACACCCAGCCTGTGGTGTGGAAAAAAAACAAAAAAAAAAAAAAAAAAAAAGAGAAAAAATAAAGGAGAAAAAGAGAAAGGAGATTAAAAATTATAAACGGCAACAGACAACAACAACAACAAAAATATACAGCTTTCTCCTCAAACTGTTCTTTTAGTCCCAACAGCGTCTGCTGTGCAGAGCTCACATCTCAGAATTCACAGCTGCTCAAAAACCCCAAAAAAGCACATGAATTATTTATCCCCTCTCAGATCAATCCTTCAGCGGGCTGTCAGTGAGGCATCAAAGCCCCAACAAGGCAGGCAGGTGAGGAAGCAGCTTCCAAACTCCCCGAGTGACCAGCAGGTCCCTCAGCTCGCTGCTGCCCCTCACCTGCCTCGTCCCTGTCCCTGTCCCCAGCCCCCTCGCTGTTCCCCTGGTGCCCATCACACACCAACCCCAGGCCTGAGCTCCTTCCACGACCCTGCAGTAACTGATGGCAAAGGCTCATTCCAGGACACATCAGTCACCTTGTTCTTAGGAGGCTTCTCCCCCTCGTCCCCAAATCCAGCCACTTCTCAGGGCACAACTCAAGGATGTTTTATCCCCAGACCTGCCTCCCCAGGGGGACTCCATCTCCTGCCCCCACCCTCTGAAACTCTTAAAATCCTGGACCTCTCCCCCTAGAGTATCTTTTCTCCTGTAAGCTGGCAGGGAAGTTAAAAAAAGAGCAATTTCAGCAGCTGAGGGAAGGAACCATCCATGTTCCTGTCCCCATCCCTCTCCCTGTCCCCACTGCCCCGTCTCTCCCGGCTCTCATGGAGAGGAGAGCAAAGGATGGGGACACATGGGGCTGGAANGCAGCCCTGCTGCACGGGTGCTTGAACAGCCCTGCTGCACGAGTGCCCGAACAGCCCTGCTGCACGAGTGCCCGAACAGCGCTGCTGCATGAGTGCCCGAGCAGAGCCGCTGCACGAGTGTCCTAACACCGCTGCATGAGTGCCTGCTCAGTGCTGCTGCACGGGTGCCCGAACAGCGCTGCTGCACGAGTGCCCGAGCAGAGCTGCTGCACCAGTGCCCGCTCAGCGCGGGCTCCGCAGTGACCCCTCGGGCTGCTGCCGGGCCGTAGCGGGTCCTGCTGCGGCTCCTGCAGCGCCCGGCCCGGCCCGGGGCAGAGGGAAAGGCGGGAGCACACCCGGGACACCCGGATCCCAATCCCTGCCGTGCCTTCGCACAGGCAAAGGTGGGAAATGTCGCCCTGATTTTTCACCCTTCTCTTCTGTTTCGCAGGGTTTCGTGGTTTGGGTTTTTTTTCTCACGCTCTGGTNCTCTTAAAATCCTGGACCTCTCCCCCTAGAGTATCTTTTCTCCTGTAAGCTGGCAGGGAAGTTAAAAAAAGAGCAATTTCAGCAGCTGAGGGAAGGAACCATCCATGTTCCTGTCCCCATCCCTCTCCCTGTCCCCACTGCCCCGTCTCTCCCGGCTCTCATGGAGAGGAGAGCAAAGGATGGGGACACATGGGGCTGGAAAAACTCTTGTTTGTCCACCCTGTCTGGTATGGAACAGCAGAGGGGGTGGGTGGGAAACAGAGGAAATGTTTCAGCTTCTTTTCCTCTTTGCTTTCCAGGTGAAAAGTCCAGTCCTGCAAAGAGGGGTGGCTAATTTCCCCGCACCCAGGGATGCCCCAGGCTCGAGCTGTGATCAGGGCTGCTCCCAGGCTCTCCCACTCACACCACAGGGAGCAGCTCCCGCAGGAGAGGCGGCCCGGGGCCCCTTGGGGCGCCTGAAACGCTGCCCCGTTCCAGGGTGAGGATCTCCCGGTGAAAGCGCNGAGTGCCCTAACACCGCTGCACGAGTGCCCGAGCGGTGCTGCTGCACCCGTGCCTGCTCAGCGCTGCCGCACGAGTGCCTGCTCAGCGCGGGCTCCGCAGTGACCCCTCGGGCTGCTGCCGGGCCGGAGCGGGTCCTGCTGCGGCTCCTGCAGCGCCCGGCCCGGCCCGGGGCAGAGGGAAAGGCGGGAGCACACCCGGGACACCCGGATCCCAATCCCTGCCGTGCCTTCGCACAGGCAAAGGTGGGAAATGTCGCCCTGATTTTTCACCCTTCTCTTCTGTTTCGCAGGGTTTCGTGGTTTGGGTTTTTTTTCTCACGCTCTGGTCTGTAAACACTGGCAAATGTTTATCATAACTTCAAGGTAGTTTACATTCTCGTTTTAGAGATATGGACAGCTGATGGACACTTGTCTTGACCAACGGGATGGGGAGAGGTGTCAACCTTCTCCCCCAATCCCTGGCCTTTGCAGAAACACTATAAAATAAAGTCATATCCTTTAAAATAAAAACAGTTCATAGTTTCGTGCCTTCTAATCGAAGTGTGTGTGTGACGAGCAGCGTCAGGGAAGCTCCCAGCCAAAAAGCCAAGCCGCGCTCCTCGCTGCCTGTGCCCCGGGCAGGGGTGGTGGGCGCAGGGGGCTCAGCTCAGCTCTGCTGCCCCCCCGCACTCCCTGCTGTCCCCATCCAACCCCCCCGTGATGCTCCGGAGAGCCTCCAGCGCAGCCCTGAATTCCCGCTGCACCTTCCCTGGTGCAAAGCCATTCATCAAGGCACACAAACAGCTCGGCTGCTAAAGGCCACGCCGTGACAAAATGCCAATAGCTGTATTTACATTCAATATGTCCCGCTAATCTCGCCTTCAGGAAGCGTCTGCTGAGCCTGCCCGTTCCTTCCTGGGCATCACCTCTTTAATCAGTCTCTTGTTACTGATCACAGATTGATTTCGGTTCCAGTAGCCAATAGGTTTTCCTTTTAATTTTCAGCATCATGTTTAATTAAAGCGGGGTGGGTCCGACCCCATCAAATCATATCAAAGTCTGTCCAAGCCCCAGGTGAGTGAAAACACCAGCATAAATTATTGATCAATCTTTGTTCAGATTAATCTATCACTGCCTCTCCCCGGGCAGCGTGAGCACGGAGCTTGTGAGGTGTTTGTCTTGTGGCAGCTGTCCTGTGGCAGCTCAGGACGCCGTGGTGGCCCAGCCACAGAGATCAAAACTTGCTCCTCAAAAGCATCACATCTCCTCACCCTTTCCTCCCAGAAAATCCCAGCCCAGGGTGCTGGGAGATGCCGCTAAACTTCCAGAGCTCGTTATGCACTGGGCGGAGGATGCAAACCCCGGCGACAAGCCAAGATTGAAGAAATCCCCATTTCTGCACAAATGCCAGTCTAAAAGCCCTGGAAGAAAGGGTGTTTTCCCCCAGTCTTGGAGGCCCTGGAGCTGCAGGGTCGGTGGCAGCGGTGCCCAGGGCAGGAAAACCTTTCTCCCCGGCCCTGCTGCAGAATTCCAAGTGATCAATGGAAGCACAGCTCGTACCTGGAGGCAGCTTTATGTCAGCGCGCAGAGATGAGGAGCAACAGGAGCTGGGTGTGGTGGGCAGAGAAAACCAAGCAGACCCTTGGCTGCTGCCCCTCAGCCCGAGCATTTCCCCCGTGAGCTCCCCCAGCCCTGAGCCAGGAGGGGTTTCTGCTCCTCTCGGGCTGGGCGAGAGCCTGAGCTCAGAAATGATCCAGAAATGCTAAAAACCAACAGAGCCTCGGAGCACCTGAGAGGTCCTGTGGGGTTCGGGCAGAGCCGGCTGCTCCTACACTGCAGCAACCCCAGCCCCGAGAGCAAACACGCCTTTGGATTATGAATAAAGATGGAGGCGAGGCATTCCTGCCGCTCCCAAGGCTCTCCTGCCTGAATACTAATTGCGGGTCTGAGCTGAGACTGCTTAAAAACATGTCTGGGGCCAGGGTCTGCAAGAGACTGCGGTGCATTGGCATCATTCGGGGGGAGAACAGGTGGTTTTGCTGGATTCAGAAAACTTCTCCTGGAGTAAACTTTGGATGCTGCCAAAACCCGAGAGGGGTGAAGGGCTGCATAGAAATAGCTGGAGAGTGGGGAAGGATTGCCAAGAGCATCAGCTCAGCTCGTGAGTCAGCAGCATTAGCTCTCACCTCGACAAGCAATCTGCAAATTGTGCAAATCTGCTTTTCACAGTTCACCTAACCTGCGAAATGGCCCCAGATTTACAGCCCCGGTGCTCACGCTTAAAAACAACTGAGTTAATGAAGAATCGGGAGGGAGGGGAGGAATTACACAAAGGCAGAGTTTGGGTTTCACCTGGAGCCGTGGCTGGTGCCATCCTGCACGAGAGTTTCTGCCACAGGATGCTCGGCCGGGCTGGGTTTGCAGTCCCGTCCCCACAAACACCTGGGGCTGCCTCCTGAGCCGGGCATCCCTTTTGCTTCCCTATTTTCCCACCTGCTGGCTGCAGCTGCAGCCCCCACCTGAGGCTCTCGCCGAGCAGGGGGTTCTTTGATAAGGCAAAGATTTCCAATCCTTTTGCATCAAACCCCTGCAGTCATCAGACGCAAAGCGGACACGGAGATCAGGCTGTGCAAGGAGAGGAGGAAAGGGGCCGTGTTTCCCCTCCCTTTGTAAAGTGAGGAGATCAATACCAGTTTCCACTGGGAAAAAAGGGCCAGCTCGGCTGTGGGGAAATTTCTGGGGAAGGAGGAGGCAGGAGCAGAAAGAATCGGTGGAACGAGCTACCCCAGGGTTTACTTTTAAAGTATTTTTAGCACCGAGCTTGGAAGAAAAATCTGCAACTGAATAGTTCAGAGCAGGATGAGCAGAGGACATGGAGGAGCTACCTTTGGGCACAGGTCATGGAGCAGAGCTGGGAATGGAGAGGGGGAAAGTTGTGACAATTCCATCTGCTCCTTGCACTGAGCTTCTGGAACGTGTGTGATGGGAGGGTGGTGGCTTTGAAGCCTCTCTTGGGGCCTCACCCCTTGGCTTTTACATCTTTGAAAGGAAAGCCATCAGTTCTTCATGCAGGGCTGTGTGTGAGAAGGCACCTGTTAGTCCCATGTGTGTGAAATCCTGGCGTTCAGAGACCCTTGGCTGATGCTCTGGGTAATCTCCAGCATTTCATGGAGCTGAGCCCCTGTTTGGCTCCTTCAACCCCATCCTGGCCCGGAGGCTGAGCCGCTCCGAGCTAAACCTTGCCCACCCTTTGCTGCCAACCTGTGCACTGGGGGCTTTTTTGATGGGAACAAGCAGTCACTCACCTTTTCCCACAGCAACTGGGACTGTCAATCCCACTCCAATCCTAATTTCAGGCGGTGTTTGCTGTCTTTCCAGATAATGTCATCTTAATGTTCTCCAACGGGCTGCTATTAATCTTGTGCTGCAGACAGACGGATCATTATGGATGGGGGGGTGGGGGATCTGCAGCACAGATTGATCAAGCCCATTACAAAAAAAGGGATGTGATTTATGTCCATATTACACCACACCTATGGATATTTCCGTAGCAAACCCACACAACCAGCCCCCCACAGCGTGGAGGCATTTCAGGGGCTGCAGCCAGGTCCCGGTGGGAGAAACAGCTCCCTACAAACAACGGCTGGAGAAGAGGACAGGCCAGTCCTCCTGCAGCCTGCACCGGGGGCCTGGCACCTCCTTCTCCATGGGACTCTGCAAAGACTGGTGGGTCTCCCCATGGATCACCCCCATCCCTCCTCTTGAGGTCTTCATGCCTGGAGAGGCTTCCCAGAACGGGGTCTAGCCAGAGTTAAAAGCAGGTATTTATTGAAAAGCCTTCAAAGGGGACACCTCTGGCAGTGCAGGAGTCTCAACCCCAAGGGGAATGACTGTCTCGGGTTTCTTGGGCAGATATAAGTTTGGTCTATTTACATATCAGATGTTAATTGTTCAATTACAGCTTCAGGTAATGGAGTCCCATTCCCCCAGCTCGCCAGCCCCCCACAGTTCCCTGTTATTTACATTTTCCAGGGCCTGAGAAAGTGAGGCATCCTTGGATTTCAGGCCCAGAGAGAAATCGTTTCGTCTGAATGAAACAGGAGAACAGCAGCTGACAGGCTATGGAGTTCTAGAGTTACACACTAAAGCAGTAATGATCAGAAAAATATAAAAGCTGAAACTTAAGGCATCAGTCTGGATCCCCTTTTTTATCTCCCCTCAGAAACATCAGGCTCCATTTCCCCTTCCCACACAATGACTGAGATGAGCAGCAAACAGCAGCTCCCTTCTCACCCAGCGCCCCCAATCCCAGGCCCCATGGACACCCCTGGAGCACACCCATGTCCCTGTGCCATCCTCCAGCGCCCCTCGCTCTTCAGAACGTCCCAAGCTCAGTCAGAAGCTGCAGGGACAGCCTTGGAGGGGTCATTAAATCAACATTGGGATCCAGGCTCTTTGCCCAGACCCATCTCCGACCTCCTGCTGCTCCAGGGGTCAGATCCAGCCCACGAGCTTCCCGTGTTTTATTCAGGCTGACAAAGCATCTCCACTTGTTCTACAGCATTGCCCCGTGAGGTTTAACAGCTGCTGCATCCCCCGTTGCATTGCTGCACTCTGGGACCTGTCCAAGATCTGTGGAAGCCAGTGGAAAACTCCCATTGGCATCAATCAATCCACGATTAAACAGAGGCTCTAAAGCCTGTGATACCTGAGGGATGAAAGATGTAAATATAACTCTTCTTCAAAATTTACATTTTAAAGAAATGCGGTTTTCCATGATCAGTAAAAACCCAGCATTGCTTGTTGTGGTGAAACTCAGGAGATCGTTCTCCTGATTTCAGGAGACACTGAGCACAGGGGGAAAGCTGCTGAAATCTGAGTACAAACCTGGAGGACACAGAGGAGCACGCGTGCCAAAACCACCTCAGAATTCAGGTTGAAGGATGCTTCAAGCCAGGGGACCCTTCAGCCCCAATGGCCTTTGAGTGCAATAAAGAAAAGCCAAGAAACTCTTATTTTTTGCAGCTTCCTTGAAATAACAAGGGGAAGAGGACAAAATGCCAGGTATCCCAAAGTTATTTCTTTGAAATAGGAGCCTTAAAAGGACCAGTTTTATCTAAAGGTGATAAAACAACAGAACTCAAATGGCATCCAAGCAGACCAAAAGCACATTACTCCGTGCTAGGAGCCTTACAGGAGAAAAGTTCTGGTTGGCAGCACCAATTTAAAGTGCGGCATAAAACCCAGTGACTTCAAGGTGGGTTTTTTGTTTCTGTTTTGTTTCATTTTTTGAAAATTTAATTACTTTGTCTTCTGAGTGTCCTTCAAAAGCTTTGCTTTCTCTATCCAGCAATTCTCACACCGTGCTTGTGCAGAGCCCTGGTGGCACCAGGCTTGGGAAAAATAAAATAAATCCACTTTTAATCTCAAGGGCTGAAGGTGTTAGGTTTTGTTTATATCGCCACTATTTAATGTTGAATATTTTCAGTGCTTCTGATAACCAGGGTGAGGGTGTATCGATTTCTCCACCTCGTGCTATAAGGTGGCTTGTATTAAAAAAGGGATAACTCAGCTATTTTCTAGTTCAGAGCCTGCCCGTGTTTAACTGCTTTTTAAGCAGTGGTGAACCACCCTTTCTCCCCTAAGAAAATCCTTAAAAATATTCACAGATGAAAACTAAATACCAAACTTTCTGCTGAGTTTTGTAACTGTCCATTAGCAGTAAAACAACTGAAAGGATTTTAAACAGAGGGAAATAAACCAGTTTCACTGATTTAACAGGAAACTGAGGCGTCAAATGTGGGACTACACCCAAAGATTAGAGCTAAATTTGCGAGGGAAATGCACGGTTTTAAAGCTTCTGGGGCAAACTTGGGAATTTCTGCCTTGCAGAGGGCAGCAGCCCCTGCACACCTGAGAACCCTCCAGGGACCAGCTCTGATGATATTGGAGAACACACCCGTATTTTCCCAGCACAATTAACACGGTTGTCAGGTGAGTTTGCCAGGACTTCCTTCCCGATCCCCCGCTGCTGCTTTAAGGATGGAAGAATGTCCTGTCACAGCAATTTATATTTTTCCAGCCCGGCCTTTCCACTCTCCTACCTCAGCAATTTGCAGTTTTAATTTCACGGATGTTTGTAATTACAGTGAGGGGCTCAGTGAAAACCAAAAGCAAACTGGGAGAGCTTGGCAGCTTTGCTTCTTGGCGTGTTTTGTTGGATACTCTGGGATTAATTTCCTCATGTTTTTCTGTAGGAGAAAAGTACTTAATACAATGAATTTAATTTGGCTATAACCTTCCACGGCCTCAGACCCAGGCGGCACCTGAGCTGAGGCCATGAGCACATCCTGCAGCAGCATCAGTTGCTTCATCCACAGATCCAGGGGAGAAAAAACACCCAAAAGCTCAGGCAACCACTTGGGCCCTGAGCAGAGCAGACCTTGATGTGAAGGACCAGCACGGTTTCTCTCCCTCCCCTTAGCTGGGAGCAGATTTCTGTCAGAAAACTGAGGTTTGGGAAGCTCTGGAAGAAAGGTTTCGGAAGCGCGCGCGAGCATTTCATCAGAGTCACCTCCTGGCTCAGGAGGAATTCATCATGAGAGCAGGATTTATAGGAGAGCTGGGTAAAACCTCAGAGAAAGAAAACAAAATCTAATTAAGCCTCCTGTTAAGGTCTCGGTTTAGCAATTTTTGCTCCAGTTCAGCATCTCGGGACATGACCCGGCTTTGGCTCGCCCTGCCTGGGGCGGGATGCTCTGTCCCCCTCCGGGACCGCCTTTGTTCCCTCCCAGCCGGCGCCTCTCCAGAGCTCCCATTCTCATCTGACATTTCCCTTCCCCTCAGGTCCCCCAGCAGGTTCCAGCCCCGCCAGCTCCAGGAACCGACGCTGGAGGAGTTTTTCATCCAGCAGAAAATGAGCAGTGGCCACGGGTCACCTCTGCCTGTGGCTGCTCTCCGGATTGTTCCGAGCCCACAGCCCACTGTCACCCCCGGGCCCCGGCTGGTGACTCTTTCAAAAAGCGCTCCCGCTTTCTTTTCAGCATTTTAAAGAGGGATTGTCAACAGTAGCGAGGCTGTAAGGAAAGAAAAAGGGCTAAAAATACCTTAATAAACCCCAAAAGCGGGGAGGAAGTGCAGATGGTGAGAGAGAAGGGCACGGCAGCGCAGCACAGGCTGCTGCTCCCCTCAATCAGCTTTATTTTTATACCAAGGCTACACCGAAATTTCCTGCTCATAATTCTTCACCTGCAGATGCCGAATGAGCAGCTTGTTGTGAAACTCAATAGCTGAGATGTTGGTAGCACGGGTTAATTATAATTGGGAACATAAATCCCAGCCTGCATTACCGTCCCGAGCGCCACTCTTGGAATCACGTTCTCGACGCAAATATTTGTTCTCATGAATTCCAAATGATCTCACCATTAATATTTTCCACATATTTGTTGTTTTCTGGCAATACTCCTGAGCTGATTTGCAGGAACAGTTGGAGATGCTGAAGACCAGAGTGTGGGGCATCTTTAAACCCAAAATGCTCAGTCTCAGCTCCTGAATAACAGAACTTCTCTGTCCTTGATCTTGGCCCTCTGGTTTTCAGAGCAACTTTTTAATCAGCACAACCCTGTCTACTACCAGCTACAAGGACTCCTATTTTAAATTAGCCTCCTTATTAACATAAAAAAGTAAATAAAATGAGAAATGCTCAGCTGTCCCTGGGTTCTCCCAACTCAAAGGACACTAAAAGCCCATTTACATTCCTGTACCATACTTCATTCTTTTAAATCCCCCTTTCATTTTTATGACACAAACCCAGTAATCAGATATTAGTGCTGCTGTTGAACTTTACAGAGGATAAAATGCCAGGTGATAAAAAATCCTGGTTGCTGCAGGGACACACCCCTGCCCTTCCAGAGGGTCACTGCTCTCCTTGTATTAACAAGGAACACGTCTGGAGATGTCTCGTTTTGATCATTTGCTTTTAAAAGGGAAGAAGAAAGACAACCTCACAAATTCTAACAAGTTCATGACACACACATGTCTTTTTAGGAACTAATTATCTGATATTGCAATCACTGTCCCTTGAAGCAAGAGAGGAGACACAAACCCCAGCGACTCGGAGCCCGCTTTGTTTTGGGGCTGCTGCTCACAAATAACCAATTTCCTCCTCACCCCGCTGCTCCCAACCAGGGAATAACCATGGGAAAAACAGCGGATGTCGGATGTGAAGAAACCCAGCTGAACCCTTCCCGTGTTTACCTGCAGCAGATCTCCCCTTCTGAAGGACGCCAGGTGAGTTCAGAACAGAAGTCCTGACCTGCAGTGGAGCGTTCGTGGTGAACCAGGGCATGGGAGACCTCGGCTTGGGCCGTGGGATTCAGCCCCCAGGAGACAGCCCCTGCTCAGTGCTGGGGGAGGAAGAGCAGGACACGGCCTGAAGGGCCAAACTCACGGCTGAACCCTGTGTCAGGAGTCAGCTTGAGGCTGATCTGCCCTCCTCTTGTGTGGATGTGAACTAAATCCATGCACGGGTCCGTGCTGGGGTCGCACCACTGGAGGTGAGGGTGGCAGGAGGAACAATTGAGGTTTCCCTGCGATTTTGGGGTGACAGCTGGAATGGGCCCCTGAGCCTCCTGCCTCACCCCCTCCCTGCCAGCATCTCCCACCTCCAGGGGTTCGGCTCTGGGCGTGCTGGCACAGAGCACGGAGCGCTGGATTCCCAGGTAAAAGCTGCTGGAGAGTCCAGCAGGCACAGGGGTGTGCAGGGCCCTGGTCCCAGCACTGCCCTCCTGCAAACCCCCCAGGGACAGGACTCCGGGGAGGTTTTGCCACGTCTTTGGAATCCGCAGCTCTGGAGACACCAGAACAAGCTGTGGAGACAGTGCTCGGGATGGGGATCCTGCCGCACACCAGAGCCCCCATCCTGCTCCCCCAAGGCAGGACTGCAGCCCCACAGCACAACACGGAGCCCCGAGGCTGCCAGTGAGAGACAAACATCCTCATATTTAAGCTGCATTTCTGCCTTGAAAAGCAATTTGCAAACGCACAGAGCGATTCTGACAAGCCTCACTGAAAGCACCTTCTGAGTTTGCAAGAAAGATGCTTTTACCCTCCTGCCAGCCCTGGGATTCATCATCATCAGGGCTTACAAGTGCTCTACAAGGCAACCCAGCTCTCACATTTACAGAATTCCGGCAGCTTTCGGAGCGTGCAGCAGCAGTGGGGAGGGTGAAACCTGTGAGCCTTCAGGGGGTTTTAGCCAAGGATGCCAATTTGGGTTTGCAGAACCTGCACGAGCCCTGTCAGGTACCCACAGCCCAAGAGCTGTTGGTGTGGCCAGGGGTGCTGCCCTGCTGTGATGGGATTCCACTCTGTAAAATTTAAAGCTGTTGGGAGAGGCCAAAGAGAAAAGGGAAACCTTCCCCACGTGTTCTTCAGGCCCTTCTCCGAAAGGTTTAGCTTTGAAATGGGACCACACCAACAGCACTCACTCTCTTAATGCGTTCCTGGATTCCTCCGGCTGGTGCATACCACCAATTAACCCAGGGCCTAATTCAAAAAATGTATTTGTTTCTGAGCCAACGTTAAAAACTTGGGAAAAGGCAACAAATGTACAAGAAAGGAAGGAGAACTAAAAGGCTTTGGTTAGAAAATTAAAGCTGTTTGCCATGGCTTGATGGCTTAATCAGTCGATCAATATTGTTCACAGGGCAGGCAGGGAGGGAGCCATGAGCTGTGATGAAAAATGCATGAGGGGACAAGGGAGACCTGGGAGCAGAAAATTAAAAAGTTAGCCTGTTACATTTGTCCAATATTGGCAGAGAAATTAAAGCTGTTTGGGGAGGGGTGCGGGGAGGGAAAGGGGAGCGGCTGCGAATCTGCTGCGGGTTCCCTCCACCAGAGAAACTTTGACATTAATTAAGTTGCTTTCTTAGCAAAAAGATGGATTTTGTAACCTTTAGCACTCGCCAGCGCCAGGAGCACAGCGGGAGGGGTTTGCACAGGGGAAAATGGAAGGGGATTTCTTCCCAGAGGAGCAGCCTGGGCTCAGGGTGGGTGACAGAGTGACGGTGCCCAGGGCGAGCGCTGTGCCCGCCCTGCAGCAGGAGCGGGGCTGGATGGATCCCGCATGGAAACAGCCACGCTGGGATGATTCAGCTCTGCCACAGCCAGAGCCACTACAGCACTCCTGTTTCTGCATGTGCATCACTTTCCTTCTCTTTCTCTTTCTCTGTTCATTTTGGCCGCTCCTGATCCTGCAGCAGTGCTGGCCTTGCAGAAATGAGGATAAGAAGGGCAGGCCTGGAAGATGGTCTGGAAGAGGTGAGAGCCAACCACTCCTTATGGATCATGGTCCTTGGTGTTTGCCTTAGAGATTGGAACTGCTTTAAAAACTGCAAAAAACTGCAGTGGTAAAGAGCAAAGTCATTCATTCTTCAATTAAATTGCTTTTGGTCACCCATCCTTTCTAAGGGTGACAAAAAGAATTATAATGCCCAGCATCCAAAGCTGAGAAAAAACAGAGAAATTCTCTAGGTGTGAGAATAGCTCTGAACTCAGGAGTGACCTCCCAGTTTCCAGCCCTCACATTCAGAGCAGCCTCTGCTTTCCCTGGAAATCCACGTCCCAGGGAAAAGCAGGCACTGCCACCAGGCCTGTGGACTGCCAGGACAACGAGCAGGGACAGGCACAGACTGAATCCAGGCTCTGGAACTCCTGAGCTGAGTTTCACTCCCCCTAATGAAAATATTCCAACCTGTTGCCCTTCAAGGCTTGCAGGGACAGAACTCCCTGCTCCTCCCAGGGCCCTGGTGAGGGGAGAGGATCCTGATCCCTCTGCTGCACTTCAGGGAGAAGGAACGTGACAAAGGGTTTGTGTTGCGCGTCAGTAAGACAAATTATTTTTGTACTGAGGTGCCTACAGTGAATTGTGTGACTCTAAATCAGACTCCCCAGTTACTGGTTTAAAATTTCAGGCTCAATTAACAGACTTGGACAATGCTGTTTTCTGTAACTAATTATCTCCAAATGCCAAGACACGATTCTACTCCCGGTACTTTTGTGAACTCAGGATTTGCTTTCACCATTATTTAAGCATAAACAGAAGGGAGCAGCCAGCAATGCCTAAAGCAGGTTGGATATCATATTATGACCTTTATAGTAACAAAAAAAAAAAAATGCTTATGCTATCAGAAAGCCAGGACTTCTAATTAGCAGAGGAACAGGATGGAGAGTGGGGCCGATTATTTCCAAGGCTCAGGCTCATCCAAGATGCAAACGTTGTTCTGTCTTGGCTGATCTTTGGACTGAGAAGGCTGCTTGGGTCAAATAATAGCACAAAAAGTTTTCATTAGGTAATTCAACTGCAGCTGGGTTTGAAATGGCCATTATCCCACTGCTATGGTAATTCTTCTGTTTGGTGACTGGGAATATTATTATTAATAATAATAATAATATGGAAAAAAAAAGTAGATCTCATTATCAACAACCCCAAACACACATGCTCTCATCCTTCATACACAATGTTGTGCCTCCACAGTCATAAACATGCATTTTCTTTCAATTTCTCTTTCATACGTGCCAGTCTTGCAACAGAATCTTGTCCAAAGGCAGAAGGAACCTCAAAATTAACTCTGCAGCATCGCTAATTTATTTGACAATTAACAGAGGGACAGGGGCTCTCCAGAGCTCCCCTTCCCAGCTCCCCAGTCAGCTGATCACTGAAGCCTTCGTGGTCTGCAGAAGCACAGGGTGGGAATGAGGGTGGAATTAATCAAATTGGCTGTCAGGGGCTGACACAGGAGATGCGGAGTCAGGAGAATTCCAGAGGAGACACTTCACCCTGGGGCTGGGAGGGGAGCAGGGACCTTTCCCTGTGCCGGGGGGAAGGACAAACAGCCAAAGCTCATGGAATGGAACTCTCCCATCCCCTCCAAGCTCAGGGATGCTGGCAGGGATCCTGCTCTTCTCCAGCGTGTTCCAGGTGCATTTAGGAAACACGGTGGATACCTGTGCTGCAGAAACTCTGCTTTAGGGCTGAATTATTTCAGCTGTAGAACACGACTGTCACTGCTCATCACACATTTCCTAACCACTTAATACATGCAGATTTTGTTAACATTTCTCATTACAATTTTAGTAAAAAAATCTGTTTCCCCCCGCCTTAGAAAGTTACATTGCATCTTCCAAGCTGCCACATGCCTTTGAAATTCCGTGTTTAATCAATGCCATAATCTCCTCTTCCACAAAAAACCCAGCACTCAGATAAGCAGCCTTGCAACAATCCCACCCCCAACATTTCAGCAGGTTTAAATATTTTCTGTTTTCCTAAAGAAAAGAGCAGCACTGCAAAATCCACACCAAACCCAAAGGTTTTGCTGACTGGGAATATTATTATTAATAATATAAATAACAAATAAATAACGAAACAGCACACATCTTGATAGTACAAAATTTATTTCAAGCTTATAAAAGTCCTCAGCATTGCAAATTCTGCCACAAAACGCAAACTGTACAACAGATATTTTCATTAAAGTTTAGAGTAAGGCTAACTACTGCCAGATCTGCCCCAGGCAGATCATTTCGGAGCACACACAGCTTCTTCTCCAAGATGGATCAGTCTCACATGTGCCTGGCAGATGGCTGCTCCAGGGTCAGATGTTTCAGTGCCACCTCCCTCTTCGGCCAGGGCGGTTCAGGAGGGGAGCCCTCAGCGCTGTCCCTGACTCCTGGGGGAGGCAGGCCCTGGGCTCCTACTGCCTGCAGGTGTCGTGGAAAGCCTCGAGCGTTCGGAAGTCCCTCCAGGTGGGTGGCAGGCCATCCTGCAGGAACTTCCCGCAGCGCTGGCACGGAGCCTGGAACAGCTTTATGTAACTCCTTAACCAGGTCTAAAAGGAAAAGGGAGAGGAATTAGGGAAAACTGGATATGGATGTTCCCCTTCGTCGTAATTCTTGTCAAACAGGAGCAGCAAGGACAGAGGATGTACTTTGGCCAGCCCCCGGTGAGGTGCAGGGTGATTTTACAAACACCAGCACACTGAAGATTACCAGGTCACTGTAGAGCTGAATTCCCACTTCATTAATCATCTCTTGCCTTTTTAGTCAGTTAAGCAAATTTGTTTATAGAATTTCCTGCCCTGTGAGCAGGAGGCAGTCGCAGCTCCAGAATGGTGAGGGGAGGCGAGTGCTGCAACGCCTCATATTTTTACCGGGGTGTAATTGTTCCTGATGGTGCCTTCTCCAGCTGAGTATTGGTTCGTGTCCTGCCATGACCATCCATCAGCCCCTGCTGCACTCCCACTGCAGGCTGGGCTCTCCAGAGCTGAAGACAGAAGGACTCTCACATCCAGCTAATGAACTTCCTCCCTAATGTGATTTTAGGATCAATACGCACTGGTCATAAAAATACTGAGCCATTTTAAACCTGATTACACTGAAGACTACACAGATATATACAAATAAAAGGCCAGTAGTGCTGAACAACACAGGGTAAGTCCTGATGTTCCTTCACAAAGTTCCTGCCTCTGAAATGGATTCTTCCCATCGTCACACGAAGCAACGAGCATTGCATAACCCAATTCCCCACTCAAGGAGATACACAACTAAAAAAGCCCTGGACCAGCAGATTTATACTGTGAAGGATGCACATGAATCTTGTCATTTAAAGTCCTATTGAATTACATCGATAAGAGAAAATTGTTCTCTGAAGAAGAGGTCAGCTGAGTTTATTGAAACAAATCCTTCCATCTTCATCAGAGTCTTCTCTATAGCAACCAAACCTTGGGCCGTCAATAACTCTCCTTCAGAAGAACTAGATCTTGTCTGGGTTGAGCAGTAAATATGGGGACAAGGGCAACACAACTCTACAAGTAAATTGCTGTTATTTACTTCAGCTTGGATGGGCTTTGCTTGCACTATCGAGAAATTGAATTTTCTGAGCCATAATACAAAAATAGGTAAATGAAGTTAAATTGTGCACTTGAGATGTGTGTTGACAGAAAAGAAAGGAACGGGTTCTTCACTCCCATCAGAAAATTAGGGCTTCAGAGGATCCTGTCATGTGGATTGCACAAGTGACAGGTGAAAGGCCCAACATATTGACATTTGTGCTGGCTTTGCTTTGTTGGAAGTTTCGGTGTTTTCTCTGATCAATACAGCAGGGCCTTGGCTCACACAAACCACTTGTTCTATTAAACATTCATTCTCAGGACCATGTTGAACATAGATCTGACCAGTAATGGTTGCTTTCACCTTTCAAAACCTATTATTTTAAGATGCACTTTGCAAATCTCTCATCTTAGTGGCCTTTTTATTAAATAACCAATCCGGCACAGCAGGGAGGAGAGCCCGACTGTTCTGGAATTACACACTGGAAATTAAGGATGTAAAAGAACTGGTGCTAAACACTCCCACAGATAGTGAATGGCAAAATGAGATTTTTGTTTCCCAAAGTCTCAGCTACATTGCTCCAGGTGAAGGGGTAACATAAGGGAAGGAAATGGCGGAAAAAGGCTGAATTGTAAAGAAAATCTCTCCCCAAATCCTCCACTGGGAGACTGTAGCAGAGAGAACAGCAAGAGCCTCCACTGACAAAATTCATCTTGGTTGAAGGAATTCTGAATCTTAATTCCTTGTTCTCACCCTCTGATTAACAGGGCTGCTTCTTATGCAAGTTTATTTCACAAATATGATTCTAAATACAAACAGAATTAAAGGGGATAAACCTAAATCTGTACATCAAGGCAGAATAGTATTGGATTAATTTTATTCAGTAAGGAAAGATCTGAACACTCCAGTATTTCCTTGCTTCTCCAAACACCTGCTGCTGAGCTGAGTGAGTACAAACAATTCCACAGGAACAAAGTTTGGATACAGCAAAATAGAACCTTCTGTAAATAATGCCCATCACTTCCCATACTGGGCAAGCTGCCTCAGCTGCAATACACGGACTGGGACTTTGAATTCCCTCTTACCAGGGAACCTCCAGGGGAGCAGATTTTGTACATCCAGAACTTGCACAGGAGGAAGAGTCAAAGGGCTGGGCCAGAGGACAGAGCCTGGCTGAGGGAGATTTTTCTCCTGTTGTGACAGATGACCCAGGCCTTTGCAGACAGGAATCATCAGGCCAGCTCTGACACCTGGGACAGAAGGGCCCTTCCCAGCTCAGTTCTCCAATGAACTACTTGCAATGAATTTTTTCCAACGAATTATTTTCATTGAATTACCATTTTCCAATGAATTATTTCCAATAATTTTCCAATTACCACAGGGACATGGGAATGGGTTCTTCATCCCTGTCCAGGGAGGAGACACAAAGAATCACAGCCTCCAGCTTGTTTGACCTGGGGAAATTGCAACTGCACCAGAACTGCCTGATGTCAGTCACTGCAAACACACTCAGATCTGCCAGGAAAAATGTGTTTTCCAACACCCTTACCATGAAAGATCTGACCACCACATCTGGCATCTGGGGCAGCTGGTAGTGCAGCAGGGCAGTGGTTGCATGATCTGTCACCTGCATCGGACCAAAGCAGAAAGAAAATACCTTTATTCACTCCTCATTTCAGACAAGGCAGTGTTAACCTGCAGGAAAATATGAATTCCATGGGGAGGTAGCAAACCAGGGAGTACAAAGATTACTCAGTTTCATTTCCTCTGACATCAGGAATCAATTAATACAATTACGGTTTATAAATACTTGCCTTACGAAAAGATTTCTGATAAAAAGCTTTTTAATTTCCCAGACAGAGCCATAACAAGACCATACATCTGGGAATTGCACATGGACACAATACATATAAAGTGTGTATTTATAATAACAAGAATAATTAAAGAAAAATCAGGAAAACTAACCAATGCCGACATTTAAAAAAAAATAACTACCATTTTTTAAATTATTCTGGAAGGGGCCATTTCTGACAGCTATGATACAATTTTCTAGCAGTATTCAGCCTGTCAACTGTTTATCAGCACAGTCAACAGCTTACTGCTTCTTAGAAATTCCAGGCTGAATGCAAGAAATTATTGGAAAAACTCTTTAGGCTGGACAATAAAGAACTCAAAACAACAACACAACCACAAGAGCTCTTTCACAGATTGCAACTCATGAATCTCAACGGTCCTCATCGGTAATGTCAAAGCTTCCAACAAAATACCTGACTTTCTATAAAGTGATTAAATTGTGTTTTCTAGTGCTGACACGGATGAGTGGAGCTCTTCTCGGGGCCAGTCTACAGACTATAGCAAACTTTGAGTAAGAGGAAGTGAGAACTGAAATTCCCACTGCTATTCCCAGCTAACTCCAGTTGCTCCCCATTTGCAGCTCAGTCCAATTCAGCAATGGGAGTCGGAGCACTCCAAGTTTCACTGGAGAGGAGAGAGGCTCGTGCTCGAAGCTATTCAGGGAGGTGGTTTTGCCAAAGATATATTCCTGAATAAATCCACGCTTAGCCAGGCTCTCATTCACACCATACAAACTTCCTCCACAGAGCACTCCACCACATCAGCCTGTCTGAATCCAGTTCTGAGTTTTCCTGCTATTTTAGACACAGGATCTGCTCCCCATCATTCTCACACACCCAGCTCCGGGAGCGGCTCCGCTCAGTGCGAGCAGGGACCCACATGTGATTCTGACATTTCGAAGGGAAAACTTTCAGGGCTTTGCACATTCTGGTGAGTTTGCAAAAATATTCACAAAACGGACCTCGGCCTGTTTTAGCCATTTCTACGTTACCATGTAAAAATAAACACGAGAAATAATGTGATGAACTGTGCATTAATAGCACAGCATAACTCAAACCAGCCACTGCTTTTGAACACATCTCATGTAGTGCTCAGAAGCCAACCCGAGCCCCACCAGCTATCTGAATTTCTTTTCGAGATGGTGCTTTTCTAGGATGGTAGCAGACATGTCAAAGAATAGGAAGTTCTGAAGATATTTATGAGCAGCCGTTCTCCTTCTGCCGTGTTTCTACTTCTAACAAACTGTGGTTTGTTTTGGGGTTTTTTTTCCTCCTGAACAACAAAGTTGTTTTCTCTTGGCACCGAAGGAAGTTGCTTAAAAAATACTGCTATTAACAAATTTAAATTGACTGGCCACTTCGGCGAAGTTGCCCATATGCTGTTGCTATTGTAATGTAAAGATAATGAGATTCCTTGGGGAGATAAAAGCCATCCCAGCATCGCTGGAACACTAATAATGCCTTCTGCACGAAAAGAAGGCGATTTCTACCCTAAGCAAGAGCTGATAGCTAAAAAAGATCAAAGTGGGTGTCAAATTTGAGGAATAAGAGTAAAGGAATGACCCCCCTCCCCTTCCCAGCCCAGCAAAGAACGTGATGTCAAACAGGAAAGAGCTGGGCCATGGATAAACTGCCCAGGGCAGGGGAGAGAGGGAGAACTGAATCTCCGCAAGATAACAGAGACATGAGAGAAAACACAAACTGACCAAGATTAAAAAAGAAGACGAAAAAGGAAAAAAAAGAGGAGGGGGAAAAGAACAAATCCCAAAAGATCAATACCCAGCTTTCCTAATGGCAATATAATTTCACACCAAAGCAAATCAAAACAAACTGCCTATGTCCCAGCTCACTTAAGGGACACACTTCTTCTTCCAGCCACGCTGGAATCAGAAACGAATTTATTCTGGGTATAGGATGATATTTTGTACAACTCAGGGTTTTATTTTATTAGCTCCACTTTTATTGTTGTGCCTTACCTACTGCTATCCAAGTTATCAGTCACTTTCTAATTTCTCTACTTCTTTTTACAGGGAAATATTCAGGGGAGCACACATCGATTGGGATAGCTCTGCTCTGGACCTTGAAATGGATTTTCAAGAGATCTTGCAGAAGAGCTCAATATTTCACAATTCATCTATTAAAAAGCACTTGTGTTTCTTGTCTAAAAAAAAAGTAAAAACAAGGCAATCTCCTGCAGCAAAATTCTGCTAAATAAAATAGCCATTGTTTAACTATGCACTTGGAGACTGAGGAAAAGAGACTCCAGACATGGAAAAAACAAATTTGGCAAAGAGACTCAATTTTTCACAGGAAGAGTTGTAATGCATTAGAACAGTACTGAATTTTCCAAAGGTGACACATCCAAAAAATGGCTTTATTGGGCTTTGATGACACTGGTTAGTCATACAGCATTCCCAAAGCTGGAAAATCCATGAAAAAAATTTAAATTATACATTTTACAGGTGGAGAAAGCTGAGCAAGTGCTCCCTGTAACTGGGATAAGCAGCACAAAAGCAAAGACCTAAGGGACAGCTCTGCTCCACTGCAGACCAGGTGAATGAAGCTACACCTGGCCTAATAAAAACCATCACATGACTGAATTATAAAAGCTCTCCCTCTCCCCAGGTATTTTATCTCACTGCCAGGAAATATCCTTCTCAAAAGTAGGCGCAGAACTTCCTTTAAGAGCCACAACTTCCCTTGCCACTTACTGGTTTATTCCCTCAAGCACAGCACTGACAACTCCATTCAATATAAAGGGATTCTTTAAATCCCCTGAAAGGTTTTTAATTTTTTTTTTCCCAAACCCTTGTAAGTTCATGGCCTTAACAGTAGCCTGTAGCAATGAGCTCTGGAGGCTGATCACAGCACTAAGGGAAAGAAAAAAAAGTAAGTTATTTTATTAGTGTTTAGATCTTTTATAGCGTGGAAAACTGCACAAATGCCTTTGTTCATTTCCAAGGATTCCCATTACTCAATCCTCTCTCCAGGAACACATCTGAGTCTCTCTGGAGGGAATGTGGAGCACAGAACATGGTGCCTGAGAGGTCCTGGGAAGGATGATGGATGAACAGGCACTGATGAACTCACACAAATCTTTACACACCCTTCCCCAGTCCCAGCTCAGGAAAATACCACTACACTTCTCTGAAACACAGGATTTATCAGTTGTTTTCAGAGCCCACAAAGTGTTTAGTTATTATTTTGCTTGTTCTGCTTATTTGGACTGGGTCACAGAGATTCTATTTTGCTCAAGGAGGTCTTTGAAGAGAGCCAGGGCCTGATCCTGCCCAGGAGCAGTGACCCTGGAACAGCGCAGCTCCTCTCCCTGAGCAGCAGTGCACGGCCCCGGTTTGTCTCATGCATGCATTCATCCCGCATGTGATCTCACTCCCAGATTATTGACAAGAATACATCTTCATACATTACAATACTTATGTGCCCTTGTGGCGCTGAAAATGCCATCACTTTGGGATGGCACCGCTCACAAACAGCTTCTCAGCGTTCTGGGTAAAGTGTGCTTTGGGGAGACGCAGACCAAGCCAAAACACAACCAGTTTGTGGCAGTGCTAAAGCTGGCAGGACTGTTCAGGTGAAAATATTGATGGAACTCTGAGATCAGAATGAAATATGTGGGTTTAAAGCCTTTGCATATGATTTAAACAGCCAACCTCACCATAGTAGCCAGAGCAACACCAGCTATGCTGCTCTTAACTGAGCAGCTGTTTGACACCACCTCCCAGTTTGATCCACTCACAGCAGCTCCAAAATTCTATGTTCTTCCCTCTTTTTTGAATGCAAAGTTATGAACATTGCACCATTCTTTACAATTAGAATTTTGAACCCTCTGCACAATGACTGGAATTATGCGGCCTTCATGTATACCAGGATTTAAGCCCCCAAATCTTTCCTTATTTCCCGTTTTATTCCTCTTCTTGCATTAGTAGATCAAGAGACATGAGGTGTTAAAATAAGGAGGTTTGTATGCTGAAAACATTTGCTGCTCCTGTGGAGTTTAAATGTCACACCAACATGGAAGCCTGAAAAACCTTTTCTTTGCTCCTTGTGCCTCTGCCCTTTCAGCACTCCCCTCTCTTATTTCCCAGCTCCATTCTCTGGATCTAACCCTGCTGGTGCATTCAGTGCCTGTAAGGCTTGTTCACCCCAGGACCAGATTGAGGAAGTCTCCAGGGAACTGGGAAAATGACTGAACACTTGAACAGTAATGGGCCCTCCAGGAGCTGGCCCCCAGCACATCACACACACTCGGGTAGCCTGCCTAGTAAGAAGGAGAGAGAAAAGCCTTGCTGACACAGCCAACGTCTGCAAACAAAAAGTCAGGACAAATTTAGCTTTGTCTGACAGGGTTGGATTGAAGATCAGAGGTCTCTGGTCCTTACCACAGAAAGTCGTGCAGCAGCCCTGTGAGAATTTGACAGGCCTGCAGCTCCCCCAGGCAGGGATCCGGGGAGCTCCAGATGCTGTTGTATTATCACTGAAAACAGAGTTTGGGAACTTGGTGCGGGGTTTAAAGAGGAGCAGCCCTGTCCTTCAGAGGGGCGATGGATTTCACATTTAAAGGCAGCAGTGAAAGGCCTGCCCAGCCTCCTCCATGGGGGCAGCAGTTACTCATCCCTATTTTTCCTTCTTCCACATTGCCATATTGGTGACTGCCATGAGAAAAATATTTCAAGAACATTCAGATGTGCTCTGACACATTTACTCATGATTTTTTAGTGGCATGAAAACATTTGTTCAGAAAATCCTGCAGTACAGATCCTACCCCGGTAACAGAGTATAATAGGTTCTGTAACACTATTTTATCTATTTCCTTCGTTTTGCTACTGCTAAATCCCTACTCCTGGGTATTACAAATAGGCACAGGTGCAGCTTTAGAGAACAAAGAGGAAATCAAACCAAGCACTGCACCACAGAGAATTACCTATGCTGAACCACAGCACTTTCTATCACCTGTTTGAAAACTTGATGTGCGTCCCAGCCTTAACTTCTTCAACTATCAGCTCAATCTACACCATCTATTGATTAGAAAGTGCCACCACCTTGCATTTTTATCACATTTCTCAGGCAAGAATCTGAGAGCTCTAAGCAACCAATTCACTGAGAGCTCCTGTGAAGTCAGCAAATATTACCCCAGCCTAAGGGATGAGCAACTCAGCCAAAGAGAGGTGAAGTTGTCCAAGGTAACACAATGACAGAGCCAGCAATAAAATCTATAAAACTACTATAAACCTCCCCCCACCCCTGACAGTTTTTCAGCTGGTTACAGGACACCCTTTCCCTGAAGTCTTTCTGGGCTCGTTTTTATTTTTTGGTAAATATTAATAATTTGGTATTTATCAAGAGAAAACTGGACAACAGGAACTTAGGAAGAGAACAAAGAATCTAATTTATTCATACTGCAGCCACAGAGGCAGCAGGAAGAGGGGCATTTTATGTTTTCTCACTGATCTCTCCAGCTTCTGCTCTGAAAGCATCACCTGGACATGAAGGGAAATTTATTCCACTTATTTATGCACCCTGAGTCCTTAACATGGACATCTAAGCAAACTGGACACTTACTTACTCTATTATCTCACTATAGACAACTATATCATCAAAACCTGATTATTTATTATCTTTTAACACGAATTTCAGCAATATGAATTTACCCTTTCAAGTTATTCTAAACCAAAACACCCAGGAGGACAATCTTATGCCCAAATGAGTGTACAACCAAACACACACATTGGGAAATTGAGATGATGCAGGTCTTTCCAGAACCTTACATTTATTCCCCTGCAAAAATCACTTTAAAGCAGGCTGATAAACAAATGCTGTTTTACTTCCTGCTCTATTACCCTACTTGATACTAAAATAGAAAGAATATTTAAACCACTAATCTCCAGGGTAAAGAATCAACTGCAGCAAAAATTTGCTTTAATGCCAGGCAGAGAAGGGAGAGCAACCAAGCTCCCCAAAAGTTGTCCTTTGATCTCCAGCAGGGTAATATCCCGGGTCAAACATCTCCCCTTCTGACTGCCTCTGAAACCTTGGAAGGGAGCTGCACAAACACAGCCAAGGTGCCACGGTTTTGACCCCTGTTTTTGAGCCCTTTCGAGCCCCTGACCCCCATTTGTTTCACAAACTACAAAGGCAGATGAAAGGAGGCAGTGCAGCAGCTGGAGACTCCAGCTCCTTGAGCTGGGGCTTGAGGGTAGGGAAACTGGAATTTAAACTCAGATCAATCTGAACTTACAGCATTCTGACGAGAGGCCTTCAAAGAGAAATATCCCCTTCCTTGAAAATAGCAAGATATAGATCTTTCAAAAACACACTTTAACCTTCTAGCAGTCTTATTTTTATTGCTGCACATCTCTCATCGGTCTCCCCTTACTTTACGGCATAATATTCGTTACAGTAAGGCCCTCCTCTTGCCTACACCATCATGGGAAGAAGGGCAGGAAAAATAATATTATGGACAATACTTCCAAACTCATTTTGGAAAGGGGGTTCCACGGATTCATTAAACTCAAGCGCTCAGGAATGTGAGGCAACCAACCCCAAAGAAAACAACAAAGCAAACTCCAAATGAACCTGAAACAGCCCCTCCTCCCCCAAGAGATCTGAACTGAAGAAAGAATGCTCAAAGACTCCACGTGAAATTTTAAGACTAGGGTAGTATAATCTCCAATTTCCTATTCCAAACCAGAGACTGGAACTGTGATGGGAAATAAATCCAAATTAAGTAACACCAGAAGTGATCTTCTTTTCTACTCACAGTTTTCCATCATTACAAATTACTGTTTGCTATTTGCAAGTTGTGATGACAAAGAATAAATTCTAAATTATTTAACATAAGGGCCCAAATATTTAAAATCAATTCCACACGCGTGCCTTAGGTAGAGACAAATGACTGAGACTTACCTTCTGAAAAACTTGATAGTTGGATTTAGACCATATGTCAAGCTAGAGTAGGAAAAAAAAAAAGAAGTTATGTATTACTACAGATAAAGAAGCAGCTTTGGAGAGAAGATGGGTCAACAAAGATGTATCTCTGAGTTCACTCTTTTGACCCCTTGCCCTCACCTGTTGGAATCCAAGAAAGGGAATTAATTATATCAGATTTCCTTTGTATTGCAATGAAGAATGAACATAGTTCAGTGCAGTTTCAATAAAAAAAATTATACATACAAGACCTGTTGAATTAATGAGTTCTCTTTAAAAAAGCAAAATCTTCATTTGTATGGGGTTGTGGCTGATCTATGCAAATATTCATCAGCTTGAGTGTGTTTCTAAAATGAGGGCATTTTTATTAAGTTTATGCTTGTCTTGTGTTGAATAAGTGATTCAGTTACAAACGACACAAAGAGCGTTTAGCTGAATTAAGCCAAAGCTTTGGGTCTTCTGGGGCTAAATAAAACATCCCTCAGGAAACTGCATTTACATTTGCAGACAAAAATCACACTAAGAGAGACATAAGGTTGTTGATAACTACACAAATCCATGACTTAAACGTGTGCTCAGCTACACGCAAACTAAAAGAACAAAACTGACATTTAAGAATTTCATTTTAGAATTGAAATTTAAGATTTTTTAGCCCCGAACCTGGAAGGTAAGGCTGTCCTTGCTGAAGAGCCCAGTGGCTCTGGTGTTTAACAATTCCTACCGACACGTTAATGCTCTCCTAGCCCAGCCCTGTGGAACATCTTGGACTCTGTCAAGGAAAAGCAGCAGCGAAAAACAAGAGGAGCTTCCATCAATCCTGGACTTGCAAATCACTTTTTTTTCAACAGATCCCAGTGTACTCAACAATTCTGTATGCATAGGACTCTTCACAGGGAAGGTGTTTGATAAAGCATTAATCTCAGGAATCTTAGTCTAGACAGAAGAACTTCTGAGTGAATTTATGAAGCAGGGGTAGCTCCTCTAGTGCCTGATACCACGGTTGGACACATGTGTTCTCACAAGGGGTTTTTTTTTCTGGTTATTAAACTGATTATTTTAGTTCTGCCTCAGGTGCCCATACATTCTAACTGACGGTACAAGACTCTTGAAAGGCACCAAGAGAGTCTGAAATGAAGGAAGTCGTAAGAAGTGAGTAAAACACATTAGAGGGAGGTGAGGGAAGTGAGGGGGAAGGATGCTGAGTCCAAGTGATTAATTCACCATGCTAAAAATGGTCAGAATGCTAAAAGCTCTCATTCTTCTAGGAGCAGCAGTGTGAAGTGGCCCGTGTCCAAATCCTGCACAGCAGCGACTGCCGAGTCCCCAGTGCCCAGTGTGGACAGGACGTGACGCTAAAACTTCAAAAGCCACTCCAGGGTCGATGTTTCACGGCTCAGCACCGCTGACCTTGCCGTGAGACAAGAGGCAGCTGATGTCTCAGTGCCTTTTCCAAGCTGGATGGAGACACGAGTACCCTGAGGCACCTCCCTACAAACCTTGTGACATTTCCTGGCACTTGGGGTGAGATCAAGAACCTGGGTGAACACCAACACTCAGGGTGCAGCCCAGACTTGGCCCTAGGCTTGATTTACAGGGTATTATTATGTTATACCTGTGCCTGCTGCGAAGGCAGTGCTGCGCTTCCAGATTAGAAAAGCCTACATTTGAAAATAATAAAATTATTATAATAAAATTCATATTAATGTATAGTTAATCCCCCCCCTCCATTTTAATGTAATTTACAGCTTTTTTTTGACTGTAGAGTTGCTGTAATTGGAATGCATAGATGGTTTGCTAATCTCCAGTGATCAAACCAAGTATGTGATCCTCTTTAGTTAGGCTCAAAAAAAAGTCCACTTCAGATGCTGCCTTAAGATGAGTCCAACAGGTTTCTGAATGTTCATTAGTTGGCATGGAGATGGGAAAGCTGAAAAAGTAATGAATGCCTGTCTTACAGACATGATGTTATCCACGTTAAAAAAAGGAAAGAAAAAGAAACAAAGAAAAAGCCACTAGCCCCTGCTCCATGCATACATCCTAAATGAGCACCCACCTTTCCCTGCTGAAACTGAGGATTAAGGCAGAGGCAGATTAAAGAATGAATCGTTATAGGTCTATTATTCTTCAACTTTTCACTTTCAATCAAGACACACATTTGTAACTAAAAAACTGCTGAAAGCACAATTCCAGGGCATCCTCTGCATGTGAATTAACCCGGGGCTTGCTTTCCCCAGTGCCCCTCTCCCACCCACCCCCAGCAGCTGTAACAAGAGGCCTTTTTCTGAAGGTCGTCGGAGCGATTTCAAAGGCGATAGCAACCCCGAATGTTCCCTGCATCCCATATCAAACAGGTCCGGTGCCAACACTTATTAGAGAAATCGGATTCAACCCCCCCTTCACCCAAACACACACACAGCCAGCTTTGAAGTGGTGAGAATGCAGGGATCAGAAATTACCCGAGAGACAGCCCTGCCTGTCTTTGAAGCTTTCCTTTGATACTACTATTTCTTCTCCTCTCTTACGCTAGGAGGCTAAAAGCTGCCTTTTCTTATTGATATGGGGTAATTAATGAAGCTGTAGCATTAACATAACCCAAGTTCCTGAACATGAGAATTCAACAGAGACACTTAATGTTTCTTTAGTTAAGTCTAAGGCATGCAAAATAGCAATTTGGCTAGGCAGTGATGTGAAGGGCCCACATGCCCTGTCAAGGTGGTTCTTGGTCTCCTGCTTTCTTTCATGGTGATATCATGCCAAAAAATCCCAGTATGACTTTTTTGTTGGCAGACCGATGGCTCAGCTGCCCTGTGAAGATGAGCTGCATAGCTTCATTTAGTCAGGAATCAGGAAAACACTAGTAATTAATTACTATCCATGGTTAAACTTCAATGCACAACAAGCATGTCACAGTCTGAAATTAAGGGTGGCACTGTGCCACCACTAAAATCATGAGGGTAATTAAAATGTATCAGTCTGTGGTGGACATGAAGGGTTAGGATGGTGAGCAAAAGCAACTGTGAGCAGGTCCAGCACCCATGACGTGTCAGAGCCTGCCAGATCTCACTGTTTTTGCAAAGTGGCACCAAAAATGTCCAAGTTATGCAGCTGGCAGCTTGGCAAAGAATTATTCTGCGGAGTCTGTGAATAATTCACGAGAGAGGTACACGAGGCACTTAAGAAATGCAGTGATTCTGTCTGTATAAGCAAAGCTTGAAAATAAAACCCCAGAATGGCTGGTCTTGTTTACTCACTGCAAGCTTAAAACTTCTGCTTTTTCACCTTGCTTTTGAAAGTATTTAAATACATAAGAGGGAGGAGCCAGTTTAGGGAGTTCAGCAGAGACCACGTGAGGCTCTCACGTAAGCACCTGTCAACCGGCACAGCACAACGTGGGAGCACACAGCAAGAGAAAGCAACCTGGGAAATGCAGTGTCAGCTTTCCTGGGTAACTGCTGGTGTGTCACAGTGCAGCTCCATAACCCCGAGAAACACCCAGATTTGGGGATTTTTGCCAGACTTGACTGACTGAAGGACCTGAGGCTCTGCTGTTTGCACTTGTCCCTTCCTTTCTTCTTCCCAGCAATGCAAAAGTTGCTAAAACCCAGTGTATTTTCAGTAATAAATGATGACTACTTTGATCAGAGGGGAAATCTTTGGCCTCTTCTGTGCACAGTCCATTTCTCACTTACTGTGTGACCAGTCTTCCAGTGATGGCCAGCTCGCCTTTTTTCAAAACCACTGAGGACATCTGCTTGCGCCAAACCCCTCTCTACTTGTAAGAAGTCTCCCACTGAATTTCACTTTTTGTACTTAAAGGCCTTTTGAGCGTATGCAGTTTGGAGGGTGACTCAACAGACCCTCATCCAGTTATTTAAGTGCAAAGAAGTCCAAAGACTTTTCCAGTGTTCCTCTTCAACGTGCCTTACAGAAAAGAGGCACTTCAGCATTGCCATATTGCATGTTAGCACCTAATTCCTCATCTCCCTGTTGTTTACAAATATTAAATGTTTCCTAGGAATACATAAGCTAAGTCCCAAATCAACAATGACTGTGTAAACTGCTCCCTGGAAAAAATTATCACCTCCTACTGTGTTCTTGAGGGTTCTCCATATTTCTGTTATTTAATAAGGATGATAGTCACTGATCTTTTCCTTACTTTTTTGCGTGTTTCTCCTTAATGCTGGTGCAATTTTCATGCTATCAGGCTAGCAACTGAGAAGCCAGAATCATGTAGAAACCTCAGTGAAGTACCTTCCCAACAGCATCTGCTGTGACAGGGAAGGAATTGCAATGGACTCTGTCTGTAACTGACTGCAATCGCTCATTCCCAGCAGGCACAATAAGGAAAGCAAATCATTGTGAGAGCACAATCTTAATTCTTATTCTCCAATTACCAGAGTAGTTAATTAGTGACAAAAAAAAAGGAGCTCACTGTTTGTCAATATGTGCTCCAGTTGGCAAAACTAGCAAACTACGCATTTATTTAATCTTCCAAGCCAAATTTGCTCATGATTTAAGTGGCTCCAACTCCAATTCTACTTCAGTCAAATGAAATGTGCCTATTTATACCTAAAACAGAGACCTTCAGGTTTGCAAAATCTCTGGGATGCCCACTGGAATAGCAAAGTGCCACGTAAAGGTCACGGGTCGGTGCAGCCTTAAAGGAGCAGCCACACGGCCCAGGTTTGGACACAAAGCTAAATGGGGAGAGAACAGACTCCCCTGCAGACTGGCTTAAAGCAAGAAATAAGCCAGGTGTTAAGAGCAATGCCCTGGAGGAGCAGAGCTGCTCCCCACTGACAGCAGGCAAAGGTTAGTGCTCGGTGCCCAGAGCCGGCCTTGGCAAGTCCTGCTGTCCCCTGGCAGCAAATGATGGCAGAGGAACAACGTGCAGCTCCCAGGAGAGTTCACCTTGAGCTGAACAGAATCCCACTGCCAGATGCTGAGTTTCAGAAAGGAACTCCTTACTTAGCTTTTCAGCATATATAGCATTATTGCATTTCAAGGGAGCTTCAAAGGAAACTGGATTCATCAGAGAAAACGAGCACACCCAAATGAAGTGTGACACGGGAATCCATCACACGCTGCCAGTGCTCTCTCAGCAGACCATCATCTCACTTCCATGCAGAACTTGGGGTGAAGAGCGGCTGGTGCTGTAGCTCTGTATTTATATGCAAATATACAGGGAGTAGAGAGCAGCTGCTTCTGCGGCAAACTGGTATTTAAACCTGCCTAGCTGAAAAAGGCAAATCAAAATTAAGCAATTTTTATTTTACTGCTTCTTAGGCCAATCCCCTGCCCTTTGAGGGAGAATGTCTCACCTGGGAAACAGAGCTGCACTATTTCCTTCAGCAGCTCAGCTCCTGGCCTTTCCCAGAGAACAGAGGTTCAGGCTCAGAGCTGCTGAACTCTGGGGCAGCACACAACGTGCTTCTGTGTGCTGAAACACAGTTATCACTTTTGAAAGGAAAAGAAGTCTCACCTCATTATAACATGGCCTATGGGTGCCAAATACTCATCTTGGTATAATGAACTTTTTATTTTAATAGGCTTCATAATAAGAAGAGAAAGCTCCAGAGAGACAATGTGAAACATGGAGGTATTTAGTGCTGTTACTGGCAACGGAGAGTCCTGGCTGATGTCTCAGGAACACAGTAATTCCACCCTGGAAAGAGACCTGAGCTGAGCTAAGGCCGTCAGGTCCCGTTAACATCTCCTGATGTGCTGAGGAGAGCCATATGGAGCGTGTGCAGGCACAGGAAATCTCAGGGTTCAGGCAGGGTGAACTGTTCACAAAACAAATCACTTGTGGAAACAGGTAACACTTGCTGTAGTAGCTGCTGTTCAAGATGCGCTGCTACTGGCAAGCAAATTCTTGAGGAGCATCTACCAATGATCCTCTCTGTTGTGTTTATCAAGCCAAAAAAACCCAACAAACCCAGCCCAAGATTTCTCAATGGGTCTCAGAAGAGAGAAGGCTGAACCTTGGGCTGTTGATGTGCTGGTACACTGCAAAAATGTTTTCTCAGCAGACACTACAAACACAGCAACTGGGGTCTAAGGTGATAAATCAGAAACTCAAGCAAAGGCTTCAGAGCTTAGAAAGAACCCAGAGATCTGTGGATGCAAAAGCCAAGCAAAGCGAGACAAACTTAAACCGGAACATTCTGCAGACATTCCGAGTCTTTTGCCAGCTTTATGTTTCCAGCGCACTTGCAGTGGGATCCCAATTTTCTGCCACAGAAACAGATGCAAATGAAATGCAGCGCTGCTGGGGAGGCCATAACCCACCTTGCCATCCTCGGTGTAGACGTTCTCGTTGTAGCCTTTGACGATGGTGCGGTCGATGAAGAGGCTCCGCATCACCACGATCACTTTTAACACCTTTCCTAAGGTAACCTGGCAAGGACAGGACAAGGACACAAATGAGCTGAGGGCGAGTCGATGGTGCCTGAATTCATAAGACCATCGAGTTAACAGCTTAAGTTGATGCAATTTCAGTTTTCAATATTTTATAAGAGATACCAAAATAAAAGATCTAAAAGCAGCGTGTTATGAGGAGGAGAGAGACTATAAAGTGCAGAACAAACAAACATTCATTTGCAACTGAAAATGTATGAGTTCACAGAATTCCCCTGTGCAGACATGACACTGCCAAGCAATTCTCTCCATTTTATTAACACCACAACTCAATAACTTGTCAAAAACAATGGGCAAATGTGATTATTTTCGATGAATTTGATATTCTCCAATATAAGTCCACTTAGAGAAAAACAATTTGAAAGAAGAATCGGACTCTCCTAATGTTGGATTGTAAAAGCATGCCATGAGTTTAATGGAAAACATTTTCTGTCCAATAAAAAGGTAAAATTATTTCAAAGGAAACTACAGCTTAAAGTAAAAATGTTACATTTTCAAAGGTTTCATTTCCTTCCGTGAAAGTGTTAAAGTACAAAGAATGAAATCAGTATCATGGAAAATACAGAGGGTCAGTCAGAGTGTAACAACAGAAATAAGCGTAAATTATATTATTGACAAAAATGCAATAATGAAGGCATTTTAATCTAAAAATCAATTTACATTTCAAAGATGAAGTTGTACTTCAATACAGTTCAGATGTGTGTCTAACAAGAATCCCGTCTTTGTATTTTGTTATGCAGAGATTATTAAGAGACTCACAAAAGCATAAAACTGAGATAAAAAAGAAACAATTAGTTCATTTTAATATTTCCCAACCAGCAGCAGCTCATTTTCTGCCCGTGTCCCAACATTTCATCCTGTATAGATTAACACCCAGTGTAACAAATGTGTTTTTCCTGCTGACCTCAGCAGACCAATCCACACCTAAAGACATCAGTCAATATGCACCTTTATTGATCTGTTGGATGTTATTCCTTTGTAACTTCTGTTATTGACTCCTGCCCATCACCTTGTTCCAACACCAGCAGCCCCGACCAGAGCTGATTTAATGAGCAGAGAGCAGGACAGAGGCACAAACCCTGGCCAGAACTGACGCCAAGCCTTTGGCATGGGACAGGGAGAACTCCAAGAGTCTCAACGACAGGGCAGGACAAGTTCACAGCAAGAGCAAAGACAGGGGAACAAGAAGGGAAGCCAATGACAGCCATCAAGCAGACAGGCTGCCAGGCATAATGCTGCAAGAACATAAAAAGCGGGTCAGAAGAACGGGTAATTTCTGAAGGAAAAAAATGTGAAAGGCTGAAGGACAGGAACTTGTACCAGGGCCTGAGCCATGCACACACCAGGAACCATGAACATGTATGGAAACACCACGTTGTGCTATCAGGTGCTGTGAATTTTGGTTTAAATGCAGTACCTTGACAGGGTACTCTTAAACAAGACCTAGCTGGTCCCCATATACAGAAAATGGGCCTAGTGATTTCAGTATCTGACACTGTATTAATTAAGTTAGAAATGCTAAGTCATGACCCAGAGGTGCCCAAGCTATGATGCTGATCATCCACTGGAATCACAGTTTTGTCATAATTGCCACGAGGAGGAAATGAATAAACTTTGAGAAAAGTTGCCAGCACATTAAGAGTTAACAGTTTTCAATTTATTTTTCTGTCTTATTAAAACTGGCACTTCAGTGGGATATTGGTCTGCTGAGAGAACGGACTCTTATTTATAATAACTTCACACTAGGCATCAACCATACATAATAAAATGAAAAGGAGGAAAAGAAGACATTTTAAAGAAGAAGAAATCTTAATGGAAGGAGGATAAGGCTGTCCAGACCCAGCTTTCTGTACAATATTTCCTACCCCCACTGCCTTCACACACTTGAGTTGATGCTCCTTTCTTTCCTCTTTCTCTTTACATTGTGCATTCACAGCATTTCCCACTGCTGCCAGGTAGAAATAAATCTGAGGTTGATCTGAAGCCTGTGTGGGATGTTCCTGAAAATCCTCAGTGAGCAGCAGAACATAACACAGTGAAAAATCCTGTGTGTGGCACTCCAGCTTGCTGGAATGAACTTACTGCTGGCCTCAAACCCCTTCCCCGCATGATTTACCTGCCCAAATGCTCCTGCATTAGCTCCCCGCCCTTCTCCAGGTGACCTGACTTCATACCCTTCCAGTGGTTCACGGCCCACTTCCAGAATCCATCACAGCACTGAAATGCCACATCCTGCACAATATCCAGGACAGCACCTGCATCACCCACTTGCCTGACCACGGAAATACAGAATTCCTGTCTCCCACAGGTGTAAGGAGCTGTGGAAACCCAACCCTGGCCGGGTACCTCAGTGAGCTCCCTGAGGAAGGTCCTACTGCTGCACTCCCCCTTTACAGGGGGCACCCAGGCACCCTGGAAACCCAAACTTTGGCTGGGTTGCTGCTCAGTTGTCTGAATTAGCTCTTACAGTGCTCTGGTACTAGAACAAAAAACTTCCCTCTTTTGTACCATTCTTGTTTTGACAAGGGATTCCTGTAGATTTTACTCTGGCTGGAAGAGAGCTTGAGACTTCGAGATGATTTCTGTAGGATTGTATCATTAGTTAACTCTGACAGGAGCAGGAATTTCGTAGAAGAGTAGCTCAGAGAAATTAGTTCGTCGTTTTAACAGCACTGAAAGAATGAGGGTAGTAGTACAAAGAATGAACAACAGCCTGTCACCAGACCGGAGGATGCTGTGAGATGTAGAAGCCAGAACTATGCTCCACAGCTATTTGCAGGGTGAAGCACATTCCATATTGTACACAGAAAATGCAGTACCCTTTTTGTTTTTTTCCTCCAGTAATCAAGATTCGTGACTATTTCCAAGGCTTAATGTTTTTGTTCAACTCCACCGTATTTTAAAAATCATGTTTTTCAGCAGACCATTTTCTTCCAATCCCTGCTCAACTCGGCTACTTGCTCAGAACAGATCTATGTATGGAACATAATTTACACTTAGAGTCAGTCATCAACTGCGCCCCTACAGATCACCTGAAAGAAGGTAATAAAACACTAATGGCTTTGGTAAACCAGTAATGTGCTAGTTCTACTCCAAGCTCCAAGAGTGCAGGTCTCTCCTGGAGGTCCAAACTCACCCAACTGGTCTCTATTTAATGGGCACTGAAATGTCCCTGCATTTCCACAGGTACCAACTGAGAGAAATTTCTTCCCTTGTTCAGAAAAGATACCTTTCAATTGTGACAAGAAAGCAACCATTTCCTTTCTGAGCCAAGTTTTCCTATTCAATTTCAACTTCTCCTGTCGATATCCTGTTAAGACAGCACTTGGCTTTTTAATATTTCGCCTGAAGGATATATGCCAACTCGTCCTTGATGTAGGAAATTTTAATTCAAATCAATACGTGTACAAGGTCACTTTAAAATTCAATTAATATGAATGAAAAAATATGCCCTACAGTTCTGTGAGCTGAAAATGGAACAGTTGCAAGTTAAATACTTCTGTAGCTTCTGTTTTGGGCTGTGTAATAACAATGTGCTTCTAACTTCCTTTTAACTGAAGTATACTAAATTCAGACAGTTAAGTTATTCATAAATCCCCTGCTTCCTAAAATGGCAAGCCCCAGAAGAAGGTAGGACAGGCAGCTGATTGAAATCTGCAATATTATGCAGCTTTTCTGACAAAGACATATAAAATAAAAATCTTGAAATATCCCAGTTTTAAAAATATTTTGTCTATCACCAAGATAAATCTCAAGGAGCATCTGACAGATACAGTATGCCAAGAAAGGGAAAGGGGGAAACAGAATAATCAGGGAGAATGACTTAGATAATTTCTTGTAAGACTGCTAAAAAAAGTTCCCATAAAACACCAATTATAATCAGAAAAGAAGAAAGTACCTTTCCAAGTAAGTCAGAATCCGGGTCCATATGAGTTTACAAAATGAAAAGGATCAAACTTAATTTACCATGCCAGAACTCTTCAATTTTGCCTCCTCACTGAAGCTAATATCAAGTGAAAATCCCTTTTATGAACCATTTAAACAACACATTAACAAATATTCTTTCTTAAAATGTATTTAAGTTTGATATCAGGAAAATGTATGCTGACAACACAAAGCTCCCACACTTTATGAAATGAAAAATTCCCAAAGCTGCAGATTTCCCCTCAGCATTCCAGGGAATTTGCTGCTGATTTGAGCTGCAGATGCTCTGCAATGCAGAGCTAAAAGAAAGAAAACATTATTTTCAGTTAACATGGGCACCTCCCTGCTTCTATAAAAAGGAGCACAAGTGTGTGTGTGGTTTTTATTCACCTCAGGAATAAGGCAACATCCAACCAGAGATGTAACCAAGCTACAGATTTCCAGCAAAAGGCCAGACACCTGCTCCTTGCCGTGGAACCAGCCATAAGCTCAGCCTCCCACCCGCAGATCCTTCTTACTAATCAGTACAATGCATGGAAATCATATTTATATATGCTGGGGAAAAAAAAGATTTTGCATTAAAAATAAAAATTAAAAAAAAAAAAAACACAACAAACCAAACTAACACACAGACTTTCAACTAGATTTTTTTCCCTTCATTTTTTATGTCTCATCTGCTGCTGGTACGGCTGCGTTTTCCCTCACATGCTCATTATTCTTTAATGATGCCTATTTGTAAATAGCAAGATAAGATGCAATTAAGCCATTAGAGTCTAAATAAACAAACATACTAATTAGGTTCTTTACAAGGATTTCTTTTTTTATGGAAGGGCTGGAATTTACCTTTCATTAGTCTAACCTAATTGCAATAGCGCCTGATAAAAAGTCAACATAAATGAAGGACTTTCAGTGCTTCCACCATATTAAGGATGAGCTGGCTCCTCTCCCTCAGTAACATTCCCTATCCTCTCAATAAGGCAAAAAAACTGGCACAGAAATATTGTTCAAAGGTTCAAGGACAGATTTTGCCAGTGGCCAGCCGCACTTAGGGAAGGGTCACACCGGTCCTGCATTGCTGCAGAAGATCAAACAGATTTTGTCTCTTTTTTCCTTTCTAAATTAGAGCACGCCAGGAATTTTACAAGGATAAAAATGATGTCTGATCTTCCACAATATAAATCTATGGGAGTATCAATACACACCTGAGAGCTTTGGGCTCTCAGTAACCCTGTGCAGGGAGCAAAGCTGAGGACATTTCAGTCCTCCCAGTTCTCACTTTTCTCTACTCTTGTTCGCTTTTCCCAATGGAAAAGACTCTTCCTCATCTTCCTCATTCTTCATTAGACAAGCAGAGAATACTTTCCAATTTACTTGCCAACCTTTGCTCATGTACTTTGTTAATTCAAGACATTCTTCCCTGCCCATGTCACCTCAAACACTGACTTAATGCCCTTTAAATGCCGATTTTAATGCTTTTTAAAGGCAAGTTCTCCATCTCAAGGCACAAACTCTGAAGCCACTGCAGTCGCAAGTCCCACTGTGAGCTCAGGAGTGATTCCTCCAACTCACAGCAGATCCTGAACCATCCCAGGAGCTCCCTCAAACACCAAAACCAAGCTACTGTCTGCAAGGTGGTAAATCCCTAAATGAAAACTGATCCTACAGGCCTAAAAACCAGGTGCCCAAGCCACCAAAGGCGACCACCAGAGCTGCCTCCCTCCCGGGAGCCTGCTTGATTTTACCCGGTGCCCGCTGAGCTTTCCTGACAAACCACCCGACAGGGAAGAAGGAAGGCTCACACTGCAAAGCACTTTGCAAATATGAAATTGTTTTGGAAAGAACAGCACTGAATTGTTTCCAATCAATACAACATCGATACCGATTTCAAATCACTTTGCTAATTCCCCCCCAGTCCTCCCAGTTCTCCAGCATCAGGGTCTGAGGCACAGAAATGAGTCTGGTGCCTTTCTTAATGGGCAAATAATACATTTCAGCTTCCATTTTCCCCACAAAAATAATAATGGTTTTATGTAAAACACTAATAAACAACAGTGAGACACAAGGAATTCTGCAGTTTCAGAGAACAGATGTCTGGCCTATTTGCAATTAATACAACCCACTGCCACACAATCAGACTGCTGCAAATGCCGAGAACAAGATCTGAAAGTTCAAATGCAAATGTGTCTGGTTTTAAGGAGAACGAATAAAACTGCTTAAAAACCTGCTTCATATTTTTATATGACAGATCTATTAAAACTCTAGGCAGCAGTATAAATTCATAAAAATTAATTTAAAAGAAAAAAATTGTAAGATAACCTGGAAAGAAAAAAATCATGATTTCTGACCTGAGTTTGCAGAAACAATTCAGGTTTTTTTCAGGTTGGAAGTTACTTATACATATCATTGTGCTTTAGAAACAGAAATTGCAGGAAACGGTTCCATTATCTGCAAAAATATTTACCCAGTGCTTGTAATTTCTGTAGTAGTTCTTTACAAATACTGGGGATAAAAAGAATTTAAAGGCAAAGTAGTTCCCAGATGTAGATAAGAAAATAAGCTTCTTCCCTGAGTAGGACAGGCTGGGTAAATGATGCTAAGGAACTCATATTTATCAGCTGGAAAAGTAGGGCTAAAGTTTACTGTCTGCTAAAGTCTTTCTGTTATTAATGAATCAATTGTACACAGGATTTGTTCCACACAAAAAATATTCTGAATTTTGATAACAGAAACAAGGTACGTGAAATTATCACAAAATAATTTGATTATTATAGTAGGAAAAATAATGTATCTAGGAAGATAACTAACCATTCAAGAAAAAAAATATAGTTATTTTCATTCATTAAAAATTAGTGAATGTCTTCTTAATACACAAAGTAAAGTTTATCCATTTACAATTCCTGGCAGTTAACCAACAAAATCTCACAAAAACCTTAAGGAGTCCACAGTTCCCTGTGCTGCTGCTGGAAATTAATTTTGCGTAACAGTTATTAGAGCTGATATAATTCTATGTTTAGTCTATTTTATACATAGTGCTATTAAAAGATTAATTGAAAAATCACCGGTGAAGACTGGGATTAAACAGCACCTTGAAATGCCACAATAAACTGCTTTTAAAATCAGCCGAGGATCTCACACAGCTCCGAAAGGTTTCAATTATTTATGTGTTTGGCCTGTGTAGCATAAATCCAGCCTAATGAGGTACAATTGCTGCGTATAAATCGAAAGCATAAAAACCCTCCTCAGTGTCTGGAGGTAGCAGCTCATTTTTCTCACCGAAGTTTGCAGCTCCTGGTCAGGGAGAGCCCAGCTGAGCACGAGGGTTACTCGCCAGCACAGTCTGACCAACAGGTTCCCACAGCTCCTCATTATTACAGAATTCCAGAATTGTCGGGGTTGGAAGGGACTTCTGGAGATCAGCCCATCCAACCCCTGCCCAGGGCAGGGTCACCTGGAGCAGGTGGGACAGCAACAGTTCCAGGCGGGTTTGGAGTGGCTCCAGAGAGGGAGACTCCACACCTCCCCTGGGTTCCTCTTCCAGAGCTCTGCCACCCTCCATGGGAAGAAGTTTATCACAGAATATTCTGAGATGGGAGGGACCCATAAGGATCATTGGGTCCAACTCTTACATGAAAGGCCCCTAAAGAGATCAAACCCACAAAGCTGGCATGACTGGCACCATGCCCTAACCATGCTCATCTCAGGGTTCTTCCTCACGCTGAAGTGAAACTTTCTGTGGTTTCTTTTAATTTATGGCCATTGCTCCTCATTCTGTCAGCGGGCAGCACTGAAGAGAGTCTGGCACCATCCTCGGGCACGCCGGGGAGGTATTTTCATGGATTGCTGAGATCCCCTCTCAGCTTTCCCTTCTCCAGACGTACCCGGCCCGGCTCCCACAGTGTCTCCTCAGCAGGGCGGTGCTGCAGCCCCCGGACCCTCTCGGCGGCCTCTGCAGGACCCTCTCCGGCCGCTCCCTGTTCTTCTTGAAGAGAAAGACATCTCCTTGAACCACTAGATGAACCTTGGCAGTGCAAGTCCCACCTCTACAGCTAAGGACATAAACAGATTTCCATGTGCACATGAAGTTGTAGAGTCTAGGACTGAAACTTTCTCTTTTGGGCCCTTTTCCTAAAGATAATTTGTTTGGCAAAGGCCCCAAGATTTCTTGAATTTCTAAGAGTCTCCCAGGCCTCCTTTCTCCTTCTTCCCCATCTCCCTCCAATCATTTACATGTTTTTAAGATATGGATAGTGCTTACCAGTGCCCTTGAAGATGAATGAAGGTTTTCCCTGGTAGATGGAATGAATGATTGTGTTTAAAGATATTATAAAAACTGGAACTTCGCATCAAGGACCTTCCTAAGATGCCAGGTGTGCTATGAACAAGCCAAGGTTGAGATTATAGAGTTTGTTAATTAACTCTGGGCAAACAGTATGGCTGTGAAATATTCTGAAATAAAATACGCATTATCTGGAGCCCTTGGCACCGAGGTAAACCACAATGCTGCAGGAGAGCAGCTCCAGATGTAACTTGGGCTAAGTTCAGAGTGAGAAATCACAAGAGCTGAAGAAACCTCCCTCCTTCTGGGGGAGGTGCTCTTCACACTGCCCATCCCGCAGCACCTTTTTCACTGAAGGATCTGTGGCTGAAAACAGCAAAAGCTTTTGTAGCAGTCAGGGCCAGATGGAAAGTGCCATATTGGCAACATCAACTGAGACAGATGGGGAAGAGGGAAAACTTGGCTAAAAGAAAAAATGATAAACCCATCACACAATCACACACAAAAATACTTTAAAAACAATCTTTCTGATCTCTGATCCAAGGAAAATATGGACACCACTGGTTCAACATGGGGCTGGGATCTTTTAGAAACAGAAATGTCCTTGATTTAGAGAGCAGCTGCCACATGGAATTCACTCCTATTGCTGCTGGTGAAAGGTGCTTCCTTGAGTTACCATGGCTGGTACTGCTTGGCAGGCACATGCAAGGTAATTTACCTTATTTCCCAATTGTGTCTCAGTCTTGAAAGACATCACCTATTTCCTGACCACCTCAAAAAGCCACCAAAGGTGGAAGGCACTTCAGTATGCAAAGAAGGGCTCCAAGAGAATGGAAAGCATTTCAAAGTAAGGAAGCAAAACCAGACATTCTTCTACAGCAAAACAGATAAAACACAAAGTCAGCTTAAGAGGAAATGCAAAAACTTCTAAGACTTATAACTTCTTAAGAGTGCACTGATGAATTCTGTTCTTTTCTGGAATATATTGTTCTACTTGGTGAATCCAACAATTGCAGATTAAATGTTTTAATGCCAGCTGTTTATTTTAACCTCTGACTCAGTTAATCTCTTGCGAATTTGTGGCTGTTCAAAGAAAGCTAATAATGAGATATTAGACAGTTGATTAATTAAAACTAAATACAATTAAAATACTTAAAAATTAACACTAATCACAGCAATAGTTGCTATAGGGAAATTTCCATAAGAAACATGAGATGGAAAAAGACTGAACTGCCCTCAGTTCCTCATCTGTGTATGTGGTGTATTTTCTAGTTTTATTTAAAATTTGGCTACATATGTGACTTCTGCTTTTCCCTAGAAGGAAATGAGCATCCAGCTGCCACATCATGGACTCCTCTTCCACTTTGCTGTCTTGGAGCTTTGAAGACTTCTTTTGCTGTAAGCAAAACAGCTGCCTGTAAAAATGGATGTGAACAATAGGTTCCTCTGCAATGAAATCTTGCTTGGTCAGGCAGAAATAAGTCGAATGTATTGGACTTGTTTATCTCAAATCCAGCCTTTACTGCTCATTTACTTCAAAGGCAAATTCTTATCTTCATCATATAACAGAAATTCATTGACCCAAGAGCAATGTGAACAAATTTAAATCATATTGGTCTCCTTCTTCTTTCCTTCTTCACAACATTCTCTTCCTTCTTAATTATCATGATTAAGATTCACTCATTGCCAAGTCTGCCGAAAATCACAGTGAATATTTGAGTTTGTGCTCATATTTCTACAATCACATTTAACAATAAAGCAAAAGATCTTCTGTTTAAAAGGGAAATAACTTTTATCACTTAGCTGCCTAAGAGCAAGAAAGATGCTGCATTGCTGGGGCAAATGAAGAATGATATACTCCCCCCCCCC
>WBMY01015712.1:1002633-1018451 GCA_013397315.1 Donacobius atricapilla
ACTTTAATAATCTGCATTTTTAGGACACCAATTCAACCTGTTAAGAAAATCAACTCGAGGGAGTGAATGATCCAACTTACCAGAAGCATTGCAGAGGTTCCATTTGGCCGGGAGAGCTGGATGGACATTTCAGGGAACATCCTATCAATCCGACTGATCACATCATCAACGTATCTACCAACCAAACCACACGGCAGCATTAGCACAGGGGCTCTCTCTCACACACTCAGATTATAAAACTATGCTTTTAAAGAACATTTTCCCTTGTTAGAAATTATCCTTTTAAAAATTATCCTTTTAACCCCTGTTCATGGGACTTTCCCAAATTGATTTCTTTCTGATACCTATGTATTTTTCAAAACCACATGCAAGAAAGAATTCAAAAAGTCATTGATAAGAGGAAACGAACCAAAGCCCTCTTCAAGTTGTTTTGAAAATCAATTACTCCGCCCTCAAAAACATGGACTCACTTAAATTTAAGTCCACATCTGTCAGTCTCAAACTCCTGGTGTTGTATTTTTATACTTTCTCCTCAGGAGGGTTGAAGGACACATGATTAAAATTCCTCTTCCAGTGTAGGAATTCACAGGCTGTCATGTCCTTACTCTCTCTCTGATAAACTTAACAGATAAAGGTTTTATCAAAGTCTTTGGATGATTCTTAGGGTTGCTTTTTTTCCCCTGAATCTTTTCAATTTATTTCATGCACTGGTGACTCTGAAATTGGGTGGTAAATTCCAGATGTTTCTCTGGAGCAATTGAACACAAATGTAAAACAACATCCTTTCTGCTGGGTGTAATCCCTGTTTCTGCAGGCCAAGGTGAACTGGCACACCGTTGTCCTGTTCCCTTGGATCAAATTAAGAACTGACCTCCATTAACACTGAAAACAGCCTTACAGAGACCTTGCTTCCCAGGACACATCGCCCCAAACCATGGACATGCCAATTCAGCCACTCCCCTGGGCACATTAAAATCAAAGTATTTCCTTTAGCAGAGTTTCCAGGACAGTCTGCATCATCTGTGCACTGATCTGTCCCCATTTACAAACTCTGCAACTCAATCAGATCCATAAATGAATTTGTAAATAAAACTGTTTTCATGCTAATCCACGTATGTGCTCTGAAAAAAAAAGACTTTGGGAAAATTGGATGCCTGATTTAGATTAACAGTAAAACTCAAAAAAAAAAAAAAAAAGCTAATTATTTCCCTTTGATCTGCTTAAACAATGGCAAAAAAACTGTTGAATTCTTGCTCTTCAAATTCAGTTTTAATGTTAGTGCTAAAACATCCTGAACAGTGATGTGCTGTGCTCCAATTGCTACTTTGCAAAGGATTAAAACAATCATAAAAAAATAAAATCCAACCAGGAAAGCTACACCTCGTCAGCTGGTAAAGTCAGCTTTGAAAAGCAACCAAAGAATGAAATGAGTTATGACAATTTTGCGCAAAACCCTTAATCCACACTTGTCACCGTGCAGAAGAAAGCTCCCCCATTTACTGCAATGACTCATTAACACTTGCTGCTGATAAGCAAAGCCAAAAACATCCAGAAGCCAAGAACTTCCTCAGCACTGGGAAAGAGGAGGCGCATCAGACACTGGTCCAGGAGGAATAAACTACACGTGGACGGCACGAACCCAAACTCATTTCAAACACGGCTCAATCCCAGCCTGATTTCATGCAGCAGGAGGGTTTATACTATTCCATAAATGCCGTTACTCCAGGCTCTGCAAATTGATCTCTTGCTTGTGGGGGGCCAGGGATGACTGGCTGTGGTACAGGCAGGAGAGATTCTGTGGTTCTGAACATGTCGTGATGCAGATTTTTTGTACGGCTTAAATTTTCCAATTTGCCAAGCTTTAGGTACTAAGAAGTTAAACAAAATAAGAAGTTGCAGAAAACAAGGCACTGGCATAGGCTATTATGCATTAGGAAGGAAAATGCAAGTAATTTTAAATCATGTGAACAACAGTTGGACGTGGGCACTTAATCTGCTTACGTCCTTCTGAAAATCCCACTGGACACGTACACTCATCCTTTGAAATGGGATCAGGCTGGCTGGAGGTAATCAATTCTTCGAAGTCTTTCTTATATATGATTATTTTTAAATGTAAAATTTGTCTTGACCACGAGGCTTAAAATCTGACTCAAACCCAACTATCACTTGTACTACGTGAGCAGTTTAAGGCAGAACAGGGTATTCACAGGGTTGTGAAAACTTCCCTTGAAATGTAATCACACCTACAGCAAACCAGAAATCTTCTAATTTGCATTAACCACCTTCTGAAAGCACTTAAAGGTGAATTACCATGACTTTTTAGGCTTAGATGCCTGTTAATTTTGTACCACTTTTCATAGATCAGTTGACAGGAGAATGAAAATGAAAACCACATGCTCCAGGAAAGGTGATGTTTTACTTTGGCAGCTCTATCAGAACCATCACAAAGGGAGCCTTTTCCTTCTCAATCAATGGGATGTCAGAGAAGATCCCAGACCAACAGGAGAATGGATGTATACAGCATTGTTTTGTGCCCCTAAGCCTTTTTTCAAGTAGTCATCAGGCTTTCCTGAGCACTCATGAGAAAAACGATTCTTCAAAACTACAAATACATTTACTCATCCTGACTGGACTGTGGCCTCAAATACAAAATGACAAACAACCTTATTCAAGGTAAAATTCTTCTATAGATTTGCCCTTCCAAGAGGAAATCTGGTAAAATAACTTGTGAAGGGATGGACATGAGAAATCAAATGCAGCAAAGCAATGTAAAAGTGTAACTGGTGATTACTTCAGAGAAAACTGAGGAACACATGATAAAGAACAGATAACGTGCACTCCTGAGGCAGTCTGGAAAGAGGGCCAGAGAAAAAGCTGCTGTCTGGGACTTATTTTGTAGCACTGAAATACATAAATTTACCGCACAAAACAAGCACTTACAAAATTTACACATCTCTGTCCAGTTTTAGCTCAAAAATACCAGAGTTCCTATTTATGTTACAGAACCTCTTGCCCAGTCTCAGAGAAGCAAAGCACTTGAGGATGGAGAAAAGTCTAATTTTACTTTGCCAACAAGCACTTCTAACTTCTGACGTGCTTTGCACATCTCAGTTCTCTCCTACGTACAAAAGATGATGGCTGGAGTGAGCATTTACAAACCCAGATGAAATAACGCAAAGCGGGGAACAGCAAATGGCAATAGCCTTGTTCAGACATTTGGCCTATTTTCATTTAAGAAAAAGAAATCCATGGGATTCTCAGAATTAAATGCAAGCTGAAATTTCATGTCCTAGAACAGGCGCTGTTCCACCTACAAAGGGCTGAAGAGAGTGTCTAGACAAACTCCCCATCACTTCTCCGGGATGCAGAGGTTGTTCAAAAAGGTCTGAAGCCAGACTGCAAAAGACAGCACCCAATAATGCCCATTTTACAGCACAGAATTTTAACTCTTTATAGACAGAATTTCATATTATGAACTATCCTAGGTCCCAAAAAACGTCTAACAACTTCTCATTGTGACATCCTGAATTAGTCCCATTCTATTTAAAAAGGCTTTTTGAAGTAACTTCATCAACACCTGCATCCTAATCCAGATCCGTATGTCCCTCCTAATGCAGATCCCTGAACATCCTACTCAGAAAAGAACAACAGACTCAACCAAGACGTCTTCACCTCATTAAACCTTATCAAGTACTAAAACAATTTCACCAATGTGATTTTACTGGCCTGGGGGGAGATTTTTAAGACATCTTCAACAGCAAGTTTGTACCAACTTCCCCCTCGCATTTTTTCTTCTTTCCTTCATGACACAGGTTCATGATTTTTCAGGAGGCATTAAAATCTTATTTTAGATACAAAATCTTTACTTATAAAAATGCTAATATTATAATTCAGGGGTTTGCATCTGAATGTGCAGAGCCAGACAGTCCATCAGATGCTTTCAAGGCTGTCAACATTATAAATCAGTATTTTTATTTTAATGTAGAAGAGTTATCTTTTTCCCCAAACATGCCAGATTAATACTACAAAAGTCAAAACAAATCTAATTCATGAACATCAGCAGTGACTAAAATTAATTCAAAATATTACACTTCAAATGAAGCCTTCTTATGAACATGCAGAAAAATCAACGCTAGAACAAAGTAATAGAGATACTGGTTGAAAAATCTCTCTGCCATTTTGCCAATAAGTGTACACATAATCCTTTAGTCCCTATTAAAGAAACAGTGCCTAGGACATGCAGAAGACACCTCTGAAGCCAGTTAGAAAATACTGTTTAGAAAGGCCGAATTATCTACGCAAAACACTCACTGAGAAGTTTCATGCTAAAACATGAGGTTGACAATGTAGAAATAATTCAGGAACCATTTTTGTAGATAAATGGTCTTGTACCATCTCTTTGATTCACATAAAGGCTCCCCAAAAGACAGCAATATAGGAGAGTAATTCATTATAAATGCCTCTCAATTCCACACTGGACAGATGGCTTCGCTCTCTAATGTGACCTCTCTTGTTAATTTTTTTTTTATTTTTACTGGATTAGATCCAGCAATCCAGTGTTAGTGTGATGTTTAACAGCTTAGACAAGACTTAAATAGCATTTATCCCACACAGTGTTTCACTTGTGTGCTGTTCATTTTTTCCACCCAATACAACAATTTAAAAATTTGAAATATAGATATCAGTAATAATTTTCTTTTGGAAGAAAGACCATTTTGCTAAATGATCTTGGGAAGATGGAGAGAAAGAGAAATGGAGTAAAAATACACATTTGTAACATGAAAGAAGTTAATCTTTCCTATACACTTAGCAGAAAACACCACACTTAAGACAAAAATAGACTCCACAATTCTGTTGAATCTGGATTCATGATATTCTGGAGAGCAACAGGGGAAACTCTCCACACATCCTCTCACTTACTAGCACAGTATTTACTTGTTCACAGATTTTTTTTTTTTTGGCTTTCAGTTAATATTTTCAACCCAGTTAATAATTTCTTTTCACATGTGTGATATTTCAGAAGCATGAGCTGGCCCTGCTGCACATGTTGGGTTGGTTGATGGAGGCATCGGGGGACAGTGTTTGCCTGCACTCATTCCAAGACCTATGGAACAGCTATTTTTGGCAGAACCGAGACTCAATATACAACTGAAAGATTTTAGCAGCAGCACAATTTAAAATATTATAGGCTTTCAAACAGATGTAATAGTTTTCAGGCAGCCTTATTAGAGAAATAGTATATTTTAACATATACAGAGTAATCACAGTTCTAGTGTGATTTATTCTTCATGGAATTTAAGTTTTAATTTGATTCAGCTACCTGCTAGGCAAGTCTCTGCAGGTAGCAAATGCAAGTTGATAGAAGGCTTTTCAGAAGCATCAATTAACAATAGTTATTAAAACAGTGACCTCTGCCAGCTTTGGTGAGATGACACTTCCTGCTTGGATAGGCAATGAAGAGCGTGAAAAGAAATTCAACACCACTCACGCTGAGAAAGCGACTTCACGTCTCAAGACTAAATTAGACAGCTGGCACCATCCCTGACATCTGTACAACAATCTTGGAAGTCTCTGCCTCCTCTCCCAAATTCCACAGGTTCTGTTGTTGTTTTTTTTCTTTTTTTAATTAACACAGGCTCTTGCTTTTCACTTCTGCAGAACCTCTATAAAATGCTCACGGTTTCCTGGCTCTGGTACTAAACTCTCTCGTTTTGAGCAACTTCTCCTCCAGCTATGAGTTTCCTTGCCAGTTAAAACACCATCCTCTTGTCCTTTCTGAACAAACTGCTTCAGCAGTTTCCTCTCTCTTCTCACCCGATTTCCAAGTTTCTTGTGGTGGAAGATTCCAGCCAGGATCCTCTTGGCTCATCTTTCTCTTCCCTTCTCATCTGCACATTGACTTGGTCTCTGCTACTCTTGCAATGCCTCTGTTCCCACTATAAAATCTTTATTCATGACACGTCAGAAGGGAAAAATGCTCTTTCAAATAACTAACTGACTTCTAACTACCAGGAGGTGAGGTGAGGGCAGAAGGAGCAAATCTGAGCTGTGCACAATGGAGCAGTAGAGTCTTGGCAGCACTGGAGAGTCGTGGCAGGATGAATCCACAGGTATGGTAGAAGTCAGGATGTGTGGGCTGCAAGGAACTGATTTGCTAAGACACCTTGAACAAAGGTCCTAAGGAACAAATTTGCTAAAATTTTTGCCCAATTCCACTCCACCTTCAGAGGAGTGGAAGTACTGAAAGATCCAAACCTGAGAGAAGGCAGACTTCCATCGATTCTTACAAATCCGCTTGTTTTCAACTTTGCTACGGATGTGATTTCAGCCATAGAGGAATTATGCTTTATTATTGAGTGGATGCAAAAGATTAAGTTATGTGCTTAAATAGTCTTGCAGTGTTTACATATAAACACAGGGTGGTCTGCTGCAAAAGCATATGCACACAGAGCTGTATCAAACACCCACCATCTGCACTTCTCCCTCACAAAAGGCCAAACCTGGTACAGCACTTAAGGACACATGTGGAATCGTTTGGACAGTTCTCCAGAAGCCAAGGCAGAGTGTTTAAGGGTTGGATTTACCGAGACATTTCGAAACCCGAGGCTGTGATTCAACAATTTCCAGGCTTCAGCAGCAATAGTGACATAAGGCACTGACACATCCCCTCCTGCACAGCATTCAGCCCCCTCAGCTGTGCTGTGCTGGAGGAGGTGGAGCTCACAACCGAGCTGGCTCGAAAAAAAAAAGAAGTATTAGTTTAAATCTAAACCAGTTTCATGATTCAACTCCCTGTGTGGCTGCACACACAGCTTGCCAGTACAATTGCTGCTGGCACTACATATCATGGGCCAGGAATGCTGCACACCGGGGTCATTCTATTACCACAATAAAATATTGGTTTATGGTAAAATATTGTTACTTAAGCAGCATTGTTTATACAGCAAACACAATTCAGAATTCTCCAGTGCCACCGTGAGTCCACTGCTAAGTGACGTGGTGCAGACCTGCCTGGAACATCCTCAAAGGTCTGAGCTGACAGTGATGGCACAAATGAGCACAGGTTCTCCTGCTGAAAGCTTCTGGAATGCAAACCTGCTGCTCAATCAAAGAGTCTCTGGACATCTGCACATTTACATTAAATATGAACAACAGCTCTGTAACACACTCTGAAAACACACGTTGTCAGTGCATACTTCGTTTTTTAAGACAGCAAAAATGCATCTGTTCACAACACTGAATTCCAGTGCCCCACCTTAAAAAGCGAAACTTTAATAAGGGAAACTTTAAGATACAAATAGAGACCTTGCAGTCCAATTCCCAGGGCTACTTTATTATAGTACTGAAATAGCTTTCTTTGTACTTATGTGGAATGCACTTCAAAATGCCTTTAATTCACAGCAGTAATCATGAGCGGAATATGGATATTAGAATGTGTGAAAACTGGTTAACAAAACAAGCATGCATCTACTTTACAGTCATCACCGGGATCCTGCCTGAGCCTGCACTGGTCTGCGCTTCATGAAAAAGAAAAGCATTAACTCCTTTATACACACCTTGAGAGGAAAACCATCCCTCCCTTAACCATTCAGCATCAGCGGTAAAATAATTTCAGAACCAAAGTGCCACAACACAAACGCATTGTTTCTATTTCCACTTCATGAAACACAATGTTGCACCACAACAATAATATTGTTAGTATTAACAATAAATGCTAACAAGAGTCATTTTCAGGGGGCTGGGTAAGAATCAGAACGAATACATTAGTGTTTATCTAGAAAGATGGTTCTTGAATTATTCCTAACCTTTCAAGCAGTTTGTGCCCCACACATTAGCCTAAATTTGCACGTGCACACACATTCCCATACAGCAGAGCAGTGTCAGAATTCCTCAGGAGAAACTCAAGCCAGACTACTTCAAAAAGGAAAAATAGTGTTTGCACACACAGAGAGCTGTCCCCCACGGCATTCCACAGGTGGATAATGCCCCCCACGCTCTGGGGGTTCACCTGGGGTGGCTGGGGCAGTGCTGTGAGGTGAAGCCCCCTCACCTGCACTCCCAGCAGGGACAGGGGGTTTATCTGATGCTGATCTCAGTCAACACCAGACGTGCTTTGACAAAGGCTTCAGAGGAGGGCACGGAGCTCAGCCCTGCTTCGAGGAGATGTGATGGGCTGGATGGTTTCTTGCCCAGCCAGATTCCCAAGGGAAGTGAGCGGGGCTGTCTCCCACCTGACGGGACCCTGACACCACGCACTACCCCACACTGTCACTGGAGTTCAGCCTTCTCAAGCCAGAATTCAGTATTTTATAACGTGTTATTTTCAGCTCTGATATTGAAGATTTACTGCAACAGCAAAGTCTTCTCACTCTCTTTCTTTGTGCTTTATTTCTCCCTCAACAGAGCAGAAATTACAGTACTTACCTCCTTTTATGAACAGCAACAGATGATGCATGATACCTATTATTTATTCTATACTTCTGGGAAGCAGCGAGATTTTCCCTTTGGGTGCAGCGACTGATGAACAGGAAACACGGGATGTTGTGCCCCGTTCGACCTTTTCATACACTGGGCTTGGCCATGACAGGCATTGCCGGCAGGAAAAGATCTTAGTGACCGCTTCCCTTAGGCACATCAACTCCCAGAACTTAGTGGAGGCATCACAAATTCCAAAGGCTGGGAGGAAGGGAGAATCGGGGATCTAACCCTCTGTAGAATGGCTAATATATCAAAACAGGAGAGCAGAGCAGAATATTTCATATGCAGGACTAAAAATACAAAGAATTAGCAAGTGAAGACTCGTATTTTAGGCCTCCATTCCAAAAAAATCATCCACTTCAAGGTCTAGAGCTTTGTTAAAATTACAAATTGCGGTAGAAACAGGCAAGTCTTAATATCACTAGTTCTAAGGGTACTTAGGATACTTGATATTAGCCTTCAAGGATCCTTAATTTGTTCTGTCATTAAGAGGGAAGTAAAGATGAAGAAAAAAAAGCAGAAAAGATGAGATATAAATGTTGTACAGCCCACTGCAATTTATTAGACAAGCTTTTACCCATTTCAACTTTTGTGATCACTTATTTAACTTTTCTTGAGGGAATTTCACAATTAGTCCTGGTTTTTAGCTCTTCAGAATTATGCTCTGACCAAGTACTTCGATCTGCCTGTGATACTACAGAGATAAAAATCTATCTTACAACTCAGAGTTTTATCAAAAGACTCCTTCAAGGTCATCTTCACACTTCAGTAGAAAACCTGGAGATAACAAGGACAATTAGGCATTTATAAACTCCAGACTCTCCCAGTACAAACATTTAGGAGAGAGAAGCCCTTCAAAACACTACTTTATAAAAAAATATGCTTTCATCACTTCTTCCTCCAGCATGACAAGCTGTTCCTTAGGTTGAGATTTTTTTATAGGGCTTATGGAAATTAATTGCGTGGCTTCCGCTGAAAGTCAACGTGGGGGAGGAGGGCGAATTCCCTGGAGGAAATTCTCTGAGAAAAACTCTCTCCTTGAACAAGAAAGTTGGTTAAAGGAAAGGGCTCATCATGGCTGTAACTCCTGGGCTTGGTGAACACAGGCCAGACACGGCAGCAAAGTGACAGCAGAAATTCACTGCACCTTTCTGGCCAGTTCCCCACTCCTGTAATAAGATTCCCTCTCATTTGTTATTTCCACTCACACAGGGATTGTGTGCAGCCCCCAGCAGAGATCACACAGGTTTTAAGTTCACTGTGGCTTTTGAAATGTTGGAGCCTCTGAGCTGAAGTTTAAAGTTTTCATGGGGCTGAGAGCTGGACTAAAGCCAAGTACCAGAGTAAGAAATACAGAAATTCAGAAGTGTAGTCCTGTACATCAGCATCGCTTGACATCACCTGCAGAGCCTCCCTAAAAAAGAAAACCTAAGCTAGCATTAATGTCAAATATATCTAAAGTAGAATAAGCCTGCAAAACGACCATGACTGGTGCAATCTGGGAGAAAAGCTCAGCCTACTAAAAAATAATATGATTCTGTTTATGTAGGCAGAGTAAGAGAGAAAAAAGCCCAAGTGAAACCCAAGGAATGAAGATCTCCCAAGGTAAGCACAAATACCATCAGTAACATTGCCTAGCTTAGTTCCTACATACATTTCCCAGTCCTCTTCATGAATATCGAGCTCAAAACTTGTGAAGAGCAAATTCCTTTAAGGCATGTCAAGTTGGTTATTCAAAGTAATGAAATTCCAAGTTGCCAGATCATTTCTAATAGTAAAGAGACATAGATTAAAAGGAAAAAAAAAAAAAGGACAGCCTATGCATTCACAGTTCTTTATTTAAAAAGAAACAAAGAAAAAATAAAGTCTGTCCACTGTAATGTGACTGAGTGGTACAAAATAATCCACCTGTCCCTGGCTCTGTACTTGGTCAAAAGCTAGGGTTTATACTCTGCCAAACATCTCAAAAGTGCTGCTAGAGAAGGGCCAATGGAACATTTCTTGCAGACCCGGCAGACAACACGAGCCTGCTGAACCCTCTCTGATCAGCAGCCCCAGTGTCTGGCCTGTCTGTCAATGCCAGTGGCTCTCAGCAGGGAGTGGTTTATTATTCTAATAAGATGCTCCATTGAAGAGAGGGTCAGCTCTGAATCGCTGCCATGAGAAGATTTAATTAGATTTTTACACTGACTAAAGACACTCCCTGCACACACACAAAATTTTAAATATGGAGATAAATGACAGTGTCTTTTAAGGCAAGGTTACTTTTGTTTGCTTTTCTGTTTTAAACTCCCTGTTTCTATTTTTCCTTTTCTTGAGACAGCTGTTTACTTTACACAGTTACAGTGTCCAAGCTTAAAGGTTTCTTGTGAAAGAATTCAATAATTTTCTGATTAAAAACTGTCTGGGCAAACCTGCTGAAGTATTCCACGCAATACAGAACTCTATAATTTCCAAGGAAAAGGTCTGAAAACCCATACCAAACAAAAAAATTAGAAAAGCCCAACAAAACAACCTAAATTTTCTTCATCACAGAGTAAAACCTGCAGAACAGATTGATATTGAATACATGTATATTATATATCAATGCATTATTGTTAATATGCTGCTTTAATTCAAAATATACTGGATAAAGAAGAGAAAGGGGCTCAGCTGTATTGCTCCACACAGCTGCAAAGTACCTGTATTAGCAGACAGAACGCTCATTAAGGGTAACCTCATATCAAAGATTTTTCTAAAAGCCACCAGAGGAACCTTGAAGTCAAGCACGAGGGCCAGGGCTATTAGGGCTGTTGCAGTCATTAGGAAACCATTATCTCAAATTCATGCTGCTACCAGGATACAGGTTCACCCAGTAACATGACAGCAAATTATATGATTAATTAGCTCCCACATAGCTACTGTGAGGCAACCGGTTGAAACCAATGCCCTACAGAACCAGATAAAATATTACCCAATGGTAGCTACTGGCTCCACAGATCTTCCTGCAGTTACACTCCCAAACGTCAGTGAATTTACAGATGTTTTAAGGGAGCTCCCCATCCATGCTCCCTCTGCCTTTACTACTCAGTGCACGGGCGTGCATTTCTGTATTTGATTTTCCTTTCACCCTTTAATTATTTTCACTTTTTTTGCCTAATTTCAATCATCAAGTTTCCTGTAGATTCAAAACATAAACTACACTGGCATCCATCCAATGGCGCCCATTCTTAAGAGGCATTTTTAAAAAGACGACAAAATATTTGCCTCCTTTGGCAATTTGGCAAAAGACACAATGAGAGAAAAATTGCACAACAGCTCTGAAAAGGATGATGGGAAAGCTGGAAGAGAAAGCTTAACTGAGAACAAAACAAATTAAACTGCATCCACCACTGAGAACTTCCCTGCTCTGACTGGTGTCCTGCACCCACCCCAGCAGCTGAGTCAAGTGGGGAGAAGTCAGCAACAGCAAAAACCAAACAAACACAGGAAACAAAACAAATCTCTCATTTTATTCTTTTCAAGGGTTTAAACCCCCCCCCAAATGTGCATGTATGCACAAACATAACCCAGTGTTACAGCAGTTGGTGCTCCCTGACACCTGGAGAGGCTCTGCTCACTCAGAGCTGAACTCAGAATTCTCAGTACATCCTCTCCCTCATACTCAGGAGATGGGAATGAACTATTTGTTTAGGATCTGAAAACAACAGGAGTCAACTGCGGAGAGACCTTACCTGAGTGAAAACAACTTCATCCTTGAAACTCTCCGAAACAAACCAGAGCAGGTTAAGAGATAAGGAAATATTTCAAACAACCTGAAAATCTAAGGACCATCTAATAACCAGGTTCTCTGCGTACCTTCTCCCCACCAGCATTTTAAGATATCTGGAGAATTTCAGCAGAAGGTATTTGAGAGATTTGCAAAATACAGACCTTAAAGATCCAGTATTTATTTACTGACACTTTGACAAAGCAATTAATGCAAAAGCAAACTGTTCACAGGCATTAAGAGATTTTTGGTGGAGGGTGATGCCTAAGACACCAAAAATTAACTAGCTTTAAAACATATCAGCACAGAAACAGATGATTCAATCTGTTGGCACTGCTGAGAGATGCAAAAGAGCAGGACAGAAAGAAGGATATTACAACACTCAGGCTTCAATATCAGAATCTTTATCCCTATTGATGACTTAATAAAAAAACTGAGGGAAGACAGCAATTGTGGAACAACAAAAAGAAATTAGAAGCAGCAGATAATATTTTAGTTGTACTAGCAAAAATTATAATTGATTTTCTGTCCGTGCTGTTAAAGTTCCTATCTTTGCTCTGAAAATAAATTTTCATTTTAAAAGCATAATCACATGTTAAAATAGTTCTACCTGGCATTTTCTGTCCACAAGCTCATTTTACAAGAGGGATACAAGAGCCACCATTGCTCCATCATGTCCAGAAATCCATTTCACTGCCTTAGGAATACCTAAGATTAGAAAGCATCCAATTTGCTTATCATCTACTATGCTGTAAAATCATGTTGTTGAAGAAGGAACCTTTTGTCTAAATGAAAAACAACTTTCAAACAAGAAAAGATCATGGAAGCACCAACACAGAAACTGGTTTAAAGCCAAATTTCAGACTTAAAAAAAACCACACAACTATTACTTTAAATGCCAAGCACTCCTCCTTGTAGCACTCCTTTCAATTAACTCAGCTTCTCACTGTGGGATTTTTAAGCAGCTACTATAATCTACATTATTACTTCATGTAGTTTCTTCAGAAATGTCGGTTTTCTCCTTCCATCAGCCACCACCCTCAAACCATCCTTCTCAAGGGTTCACAAGTGGGCTCTCAGCTCTTTTCAAGACCTGTCTACATGGCACACGCAAATCTGTCACGAGCAAAGGCATCATCTTTGCTGAGCAACTGTCAAAATGCAAAAGCCAAAATGAAAGAAGGTTCTGCATGTAAAACAGGGAAGTAGAAAAGCCTGGGTTTTGGCTTCAGGGGAGCTCAGCTTTGCAGGGCTATTTTGGACACAGATAATACATTCGGACTTAAAACACATCAAAACCGTAGGGTATTTTTTGCCACTCCTAGAGCACATTTGATTTTAATACCAAACACCGAACACAACAATCAGCAAAAGAGTTCAACAATTTAGAGGCCACGGAAGTTAAGGCAGCTTGACACAGACTGACAGGCTCCAGCCAGGCTTGTGTGGAATTATTTCATGTGCTGGCACTTTGTCTCCCGTCACTGAAATGAGCACCTAAAGGCAAGAACACAAAGGATACAGGATAATACATCACCACTCATTTATCACAACAAATGCTGGCAGTGCATACTGAGAGCTTCCTATCAGGCCTTGCAGGTAGGAATTTTCTGGTTATTCCTACATTCCTCACATCGTGTCATTCCCAGACTCTGGATTTTTAAAAATATTACCTGGTCTTGAACAACCAAAAAAGGTAAAAGTCCAGACTCTTTCCCTGGATGAAGGCATCTGCTTTGTGGTTAATGCCTTCCTGCTCCATTCACTCCCAGCATTCCTGCACAGCTTCCACATGATAAAGTTCTTACCATTCCCATGGGGAAACTGAGGCAGGGAACAACTCAACAAAACAGTAATTTGCTCTGCAAGAACTTGTTTAGGGGTCTCTGTATGTTTAAGTGCTTCCAAACACACATGGCACAGAATGAAAAGGCTGAACATTATTCCACAATCACATTTTGTGAGGGATGGAGTCAAAGTATTACAGGCAACAGTGGAGCATAATGATCATACACAGAATACAATCTTTATTTCATTTCATTCCAGGTAAGCTCAGCAAACATTAAATAAGTGATTCACTACTTTACCATGAACTCTGTGCCAAACTCTTACTTCCCCAAAACTGAGTTTCAAAGAACAATCATGAGCAACACTAGAGCATAAATTTAATTCTGATGCAAAACTTGCTGCATGGAGGTGCTTTTGGTTGCTAAAATTAGAGGGCTTACTACAGGATTCCCCTGGCCATGACTCACAGACAATAAAGACACGGTGTGCTGCCACAGAAAAGAGCCGAACCCAAGTCTCCCATATTAACAAAGTCTTCCCTGTCCAGTTTTTACTCCCTGTGTTACCCATGCAAAGGTAAGAATCAAGTAAATACACAAATAACGAGGTGAATGTATCTATGTCAATTAGCAATGTGCCTCACACTATTAATATACTTATTTTCACAATAACATACTGCTGAGTAACATCAATGAAATTGAAAGGATGGTAATACTCCTGTGTAGGTAAAACAAGTGCCTTCCAAAATTAACCCATCAAGAATGGAAAAAACAGTAGAGCAGCATCTATAAAGAGATGAAAACTGAGTCACTTCACCCAGAGAAACTTCTAATGGTTCCATTGTATTTATTTTTTCCCACTGTGTGTTGGGAAAATGGGACTAGAAAATAAGTGTACCAAAATACTTCAAATCATTTTTAACGAAGATTATATTTAGAGGAGAAAACTATGAAGTCATCAGCTGGAATTTGCTACCCCAAGCTTTTTTTCATTTAACCCATCCATAGGGTTCCTTGTAAACACACGAATACTCAGGGAATGCCCTAAAGTGAAATTAAAAAGTAATAACAGTTATTTTTAACAGCAGTTAAAGCAAGCCAAGTAAAGCAGTTCTCTGTAGTTACAAAGGACAGTCAGGCACCCCCTCACACCCCGCATGTGCTCAGGAGCACGGCCAGAGCCTGGCACCACCACAGCCCCCAGGGATGGTAGAGCCCCCTGAGCTCCCAGGACACCTCCATGGTGCAGTTCATCACTTGGGAAAACTTCCCCCTTTGCAGAGTTCCTGCTGAAACTGCAGGGGGGTTCAATTGCCTTTAACTCCAGGTAAGAGCTGCATTTTTGAAGTTTTTTACTGTGATACACACCTAGAGCTTCCTTCTCCTCAAGGGTACAGGGTTCCCACTCGAAGGCACTTTTATTCCCCCTCCCACTGTAGCTGTTTGGTTTTCCTCTCAGATAGACAAAAGTTACTTTGTAGAGATACAGAAATAAAGTCATTAATTAATACATTCACAATGGGCTTATACCACATTACACAACACAATCATGCAATAAAGCTGGTCTGCCTAAGCCACCAAAACATAAAGACCTTCTCATTCCACCTTATTCCAGCTCTGCTCTTCCTGCTCCTCTTCCCTGGCAAGGGAATATACAACCAATGCAGATGGAAACACTTGCTGTAATACATTTCTGAATTTGGCAAGAGGCAGTTTTAATTTATTCTTTTCAGATTGATTGTCTGCTGCAGTAAAGCAGCCTCGAAGCCCCATCCCTCAAATTGCAAAGCTAAAAAAAAAAAAAA
>WBMY01015712.1:1025480-1132257 GCA_013397315.1 Donacobius atricapilla
CTCAAAAAAAAAAAAAAAAAAAAGGATGAAAAAAAGAAGAAAGCCTTGAATTGGCATGGGAGTATTAGGATACAGGATGCCCTTTCAAGGAGATCTGTAGTTTTGCATCTGGATGTTTTCTTCTTTAGCATTTTTTGAAGAATGAAAGGAAATAAACCCCACTGCATGATTCATCACTATTTGCATGAAACTACAGCAAAATCAAGATATTAAAAACCATTTGTCACACCTTTTTTTTTTTTAAATACTTTTCATAAGCCTATTTTCATAAGTCTTTTCATAATCTGCTTCTGCCTTGTGTGGAAAACAAGATATTGAGCCCAACAGGTATTTGATTTGCCTTAATATCACTATTATTCTCTTAAGACACACCGAGACAGCAAACAAGAACAAATATGGAGAGGTCAAAGAGAAGCCAGAGAGGAGGAAACCAGTGACAGATAAAGGGCCAGCTCAGCAGAAACTCATTCTCCCTGTGAATAATGCTGGAAGTGGTAATAAGATACTGAAACATAATTCAACTACTGCCTAAAGTTTAGCAACCACACTAAAATTTCAGTCTATCCGCAGATCCTAAATGTACCACTGAAGGAAAATCATCTACAGATAACAAGGCATATAATACTTTTAAATACATATATTATGTGTCTCATATTATGATTTATACAGCTGCAACTGTTAAGGAACAAATTTTTCTATGCAAAAGCAGAAGTTAGCTCTATTAGTATTTCTAGTAACTAGAGACGCCATGGTTAAGAAATAAAACAAAAACCCACCAAAATATTTTAAGATCTCTGGAAACACTGTGTTAATTGATGTAACAGTACTCCAGTTTATAGACTTCCTGAAGAAGGAAGTCCATTTGAAGCTCCAGATACCTCAACAAAGAAGAAAAACTAACCAGCCAGTTTGTCACAAGCTACCTCTCTCTTCCATCACAGGTATCAGAGAAACATCTGGTTTTCCAACAACTGCTGAGCCCCCTTCAAATCATCCTCCTTTGTCTGATATATTGGTAAAACAATAGAGCATTTGATGGATTCTTGAATTACCAGCACTTTAAAGTTAATATACAAGGGGAAAGCTCTATTGACTCCGATTTTTTTCACATTTCCTTTAAGAAAAAACCCTCTAAACACTGAGCTGTGAAATCTGGTGACAACTGGGACTTTTATTATTGCAACTACGAGGTTTTTGGTAGCAGAGTGTTTATACATCAGGGACTCTTGTTTTGTGAAGAAAAGCAGGCAGCTTCCACAAACTACAAGGATGCTCAGCACAGTGAACAATTGCTTAACACTTCATCTTCTACATAATAATCCTTCTCTTACATGGAACTAAATATATTTCAGGCGCTTTATTAATTTATAAGCTTTGTTGGGTACATCTCTGTGTTTCTGGCATCGCTACACACAGGCTGCCTGAAGTGTTGCTACTCTCTGTCCTCAAACAGTTTCTAGGTGTCCTCATAATTGCTTGTCACCTGTAAAAGGGGTTTAGATCCGACGCAAAATTAACATATGGTGAACAGATGGACTCGGAACAGACGTTTGCCGAGAAGTACTCACACCCGAGACTTTTTGGCTTCAGTCTTTTAGGACCTTCAGAAAAGTCCTACCTGAAGCTCCAAGTCATAACAATCAGGTGAGCATCCTTCCTCAATGACAAGCTCGCCTCGCAAAGGTTTTTAACGACCTGCTACAAAGAGAATGGTACGGAACGAAAATGCGAGCACGAGGTTGCTTATTACGATGATTGCAAATTAAACCAAAAAAACCCAGTAAGTTAATAAGAAATATTCCACCTCCCAGCATGGAAACTCTTCCAAATATTCCATTACTTACTGAGGAGGCAGGACAAGAGTTGTTGGCTGGGCTTTTGGCCGGCGCTTTGCAGAGACTCCCATCTGGTTGGCCGAACGTTTCAGAGACTGCTGATTCAAAAGGCCAGATGCCAGCCCAGCGTGGTACTGCAGCTGGATAAGAAAAAACATATATATATTAAAATACACACCACTGCAGTACTCTGTCTGTGTCAGACCTCTGCTACCTGTGGCACCTGATTCAGATTACAGCCAGTCAGGAGGCTGACGGGTGGTATTTCAGAGATATTGCCTGGTGGAAGACAACAGGGACAAAAGCACATGGAGAAAGTTGCTGTGAAATGGGTATGAGGAGAAGTGATGCACTGGGGCAAGTAAGATGATGAATCAAGGACTTCCACTCAAATCTACCTCTCTTGAAATCTGGGCTTGCTTTTAAACATTGAGACTGCTTCTCCTCTCTAGGGACTAAACATTCTCACTTTAGGAAGAAGATAAGAGGAAGACAGATGCAACTCTTTCACAATATAAAGCAGCTTTTTAGAAATAACACTCATCTTTTTCTTCTTAAACATAAAACCACAAAACATTTGCAAAGGAGTTTCTACTACTGTAAAGAAAAACCTTGCTTTTAAAATATCTGCTTGCACATCTCCATAGCACTGCAGAACAATTCACATTCAGTAGCTTTCTCCTCAAAACTTTTCCTTGCCAATAAAAGACAATTTCTGAAGGACACTACATGAATCAGCAGGATTTTGAGTGCACTCCCACAGCTCTCAGAATTAAGAACAGCTACAGGGCTCTGCCTGTCCTGCAACCACCTCCAAGTGCAACAAGTTCTCTGAACAGTTTCAATTACACTCTGAGTTCCCCATTTTTGAACTGGAAGGGGGAGGAAGATTCAGTGCCAGACAAATTTGATTTTCTGCATCATTCCAGTACCTGGATCTATGTGTTCATTACATTGTCTAAAGATTTGTTCTGAAAAAGCTAAATTGTTTCACATGTTGACACCATGGTCTGCACATAAAATATGGGTTATGGTCAGTAAAGTATGATTTAAAAATGTTCAAAAAAGAAAGTGGTCTTAGACCAAGCTGTTCTACAGGGGCTGAGTGAAAAGGAGGGAAGGACAGTTTGGGGTGATGCACTCAAAACCACCCATGGACAGGAGGGAAGCGATCCCCTGAGCCGGTCCCACTCAGATGTCACTGCTCAGCACAGCCAGAAGGATTTCTAACAGGCTCCTGCTTCCCTTGGCTGCTTGGCCACGTGAGCTCAGCCATGGCACAACATGAAGACATCACATTCCTAATGGGAAGAGAGCTGTGCTCCACCAGGTAATGGGGGGATTTTATTGCCCCAACCAATGGATTTTGCTCAAATTTGTTTTTCTCTGACAGTTTTCTGAAATGAAAAAAAAAATCAATGACAGCAACGGAGGGTCCATGCTTGAAAGGTGATGTTTCAGTGTCAGGGGCTTAGTTTTCAATCTTCACTACCTGAATGTGCAGGGAGTGCAATATGCAGGGAATTAAAAGCAAAGACAGCTCTGGCAGAAGCTCGTTGACTCCAGGAATACACTTTTCCTTTTCCTTCCGGCATCTTTTTGTGCTGGTGACACCATTCACTGATGCTTCCTGTGCAGGTATTTTAGGTAAACAACATTATTTGGACACTTACTCAGAGATGGAGTTAATCCCCAGCACTAATCAGAGATGGATTTTAAAGGTAACCTCTTAAAAACATTTCATAACCTCCCAGCTAGTGACATTTAGGGGTCAGGCATTAAAAAAACAACCAAAAAACTACAAAAGGAATAAAAAAGAAATAGATTCTAAACCACAATTTTCTCCTTCCAGGCTGACTTCCAAGTGATTAAGTTATTTTTATTAATTATAAGTATTTCTTCATAATCTACCTTTGCTCTAAAGAATGCAGGTCCAACTGTCAAAACCTGTAAGGGCCATTAAATATTTACCAAACCATCTTTATAATGGGAGAAAAGGTCAAAGTTAATAAAACTGACAGGCAGCTTCTGTCCAGCTTGATTTATACATTATTAAAGCATCACACCCTGTACTGCACAGAGTGCTCTCTGTTTTGGGGACAGGGCGTGTTCACTGAAGGGATCAGGAAATTGTTTCTTAACCATTTTTCTGAGGAGCAGAAGCAAGACTGAAAATAGTGCCAAAGCAAGACCTCAAGTATCAAAACTATGGCCAGGAGATTCATGGTCTGATGGACAATACAGGTGCCATTCAGTTCCCTTCTCCTCTTACAAAATAAACACCTCTGTCTGCCAGCATCGACCATGAGAGAAAATCTCAGCTAAAAACACACCAATCTCCCCAAATTTTTGTTTACTAACAAGAGAATGCCATTTCCAAACACATTCTCTCCACTTTGGGGAAAAGCGCTGAAATGCAAATGTCAGAGGATGCTGTGGGTGCTAAAAGGCTCATGCAGGGAGGCTGAGGGACACAAATCCTTTCTGGGGTTAATGAACACAGAAACTACACGGAGCTTGAGGAGTCCTGAGTCCAGGGAATGCTGGTGGCTGGAAGAACATTGTGGGGAAGGTTGTGGGCACAGCTGGGATGAGACAGGGGGTGACAGAGCCTTGGGCTGGACCAGCAGAGCTGCTGCGACACCCCACGACCCGGAGCGAGTGAATATTGCAGAAATTGCTGATGGTCAAACCCACCCAGTGCATTCCCAACAACATTCCCACCAACCCCTCTCTGCTTCTGACACCTGTGCCCAGTTAAACCGGCAGGATGGTGAGTATCACTGAAATGAGCACTGGTGCAGCACTGGGCAGTCGTGCAAATCATTCCCCTAGCAGCTGCAAAGGAATTCCCCATCACCACTGCAAGCAGCCACGTTTTCCAGCTTTGGGGAATTCCAGCTGGCTTGTGTGAGGCTCAGCTTTTCCTAATGAAATCTTTTTCTGCATAGTATCAATACGATTGATCCGTTTTCCCCAATACAAGTAGATGAAACAGAAAATCCATTTCAGAAAACCAAGAAATCAAAACCAGCAACAACAAAAATCAATTTACAACATTTAGCAGCCAGGATATACCCCAGTGCCAACTTGTGCAGGTTTATGATGAATCTCATGATAGTTGATATTTTTCTTAAAACTGCAGTTCCAAGTAGATGTGTGAATTCTACATTTTAAAATTGAAAGTGACTCTTCTTAGGAAAGTAGGAAAGGTACTGAAAATAACACTTGAATATATACAAAAGCTTTACATGAACCTAAATAAAAAACAGAACTTGGATTACTTTAAAACTATTTTCTTAATATTATTTCTTTTTCTATGTTAATGGCTACATGGCTGTATTTTCTAGAACGAAATGCTATCACTAATATTTTACATTTTCAGTGTTCCTGAGTATATGAGAACGGTATTCATATATTAACAGCTCTTAAATCTCCCTCACTAAGTGAAAAGCATCCACAGAGAACGCACTTGGGAGTCACTTTTCTCAGAGCTGTAATTGTAAGGAGGGCAATTTCTTCATCTACATAAGATATCTTTGGCTTTCACAGGAACTATTTAAACAAAAAACAAAAGGTGTATTAAAGAATTACAGATCTGATTTAGCACTGAAAGCATTAATATTTTTAAAGACATTAATCACATATCTCTTCCTTACTCTACCCTAGTGACTCTTCTTACCAGAAATAAGGTAATGCACCTCCTAAAACAATGAAAATAACCAAAAAGAATCGCCCCATCCCCCAAAAAATCCTGTCTTGTGCAGATGATCTTTAAGATTTGGAGCAGACAGAAAACTTCTGCTACAGCCAGAAGATCCCTGCAGAAAAGGCCCCTCTGTTCAGCTGAAAAGCCCTGACCATGCTGTGACAGGTTTCCATCTTAGCCTGCAGGGTTACTCTGCAGTCAGCGTTATGAAACCACAAACACGGGCACCGTGCTCATTTAAAACTTTGCAAACTAAAGCTTCATCATTAGAATCAAGCTGGGTCTAGAGGTCTTTAGTTTACATAATTCATGGGCTGGAGATTTTGCATGTGCTGACTGCTGCCCAAACAAGCGAGTACACCGGACACCGCACTTACTGTCAAGGCCATCCGAAGTCGCAAAAATCAGTTGAAAGGAGGTAAGAATCAGGGAAAAAAAAGAGTAAAAGAAAAAGCAATCACTTGGAGCACTAGCAACTGATCACATCAGCTCAGAGTTGCACATTCTATTTACATTTTGCCATTAATTAAAGCTTTCTAAGCAGCAACACTGAAATTGGAAGAATGTGAAATTGGAAGAATGAAAAGTGAACAACACTTTCCAGTTTACTTTTTTAATCACGTTACCCCATTATTTCTTCCATTCTTATCCAAATGCTTAGTGATCACATAGATAAACAGAGAAATGTTTTCTCACATCTAGGTAAAGTTGTTTACCATTCCTCCAAGGAATGTCTTTTGGAAAGGTGGCTGACAGATATTCACCCACTGTGACATTTTCTGAGTTCACTGTAATCCTGGGGATGCACATTTGCCTCCTTTAGGATGCACAGTGCTCTGCCCCTCATCATTAAACAACTTCTCCCTTGCAGATGAAAAGGGATTTGTCTATTAGGATAAAACTTTACTTGCTCCTTTGAAAAGAGCAGAGAGCAAGCAAGCAGGACACTCCCAGAGTTTCATCTCTGCAGACTAAAGCAGGCAAGAGAGAAATTATACTACCTTAATTGATATTTTTAAGCTTTTTTTTTCAGATAATGAGGCCTTTTTGGAAATTCTCTTTTTCTCCAAACAACGTTTGATCATCTCAGGACAGCTGAATTCTTGACTTGACCAAAACAGCATCAATAAGCCAAAAGAAAAGTCTCCAATTTCTTTACTCATTGGTTTTCCTCAAGTCGAGCTGGGCTGTAGGCTTTCCAATTAGCAGGAAAGCCAGACAGTGTATCTTTGCTCTATTTTACTATTTAATTAGGACATTTTATTCTATTTTTTTAAAAAGCATTTATGCCCCCCCAACACTTTCCAGTTTACAAGAATATTTAAGCAAGAAACACTTATCCATGACAGGAACAAAGACTGCTCCCATCCCATTCTTTTTAAAATCCCATAATCAAAAATTGTGACACCTTTTGCCAAACACTGATCTGACTAAACTGTGACAACAATGAGCTCACACTTCTCTTACTGTTCTCTCTCGTACCTGGGCTGGGTCCTGAATTGCAGTGAGATGCCACGGCCTCATCCTGGTCAATAAACTGGACTTTGGAGCAGGCTGGGAACATCAGCCCTGCACAGGGCTTCTCTCTTAAATCCCTCTCCCCCCTCCCTCCCTGACCGAGGGAGCTCAAAAACAAGCTGAGACATTTTTATTTATTTATATATATAATGACACAATAGTAGGAAATGCATTGATAAGCATCCCTGTTTCTTTTCCATGTCTTTGCTACAGGTTTTATTCCATTGTCTCTGAATTCCTATTTTTGCTGAGAGTGCTGTTTTAATTAGTGTCAGATTTCTGCCCTAAAGTGTGCTCTTCCCATACTTTCCTTTCTAAAACACTCAAGTTCTGCTGATAAATGACTGCTGATGAATGTTCCCTCACTCCAATACTGCTGGCAAGTCTTTGGCTTTTTACCATGCAGAGATAGCAAATCTCGTGGCATTTTCCTCAAGAAATTGGTCAAAACTTCAGCATCTGCATCCTTGCTGCCAATAAAATGACCTGCACTGTTCAAAGTCTCTGCAAAAGCCACTACTTCTCCTCCATATTTTTTAAAAATGTTCTGGAATCCATTTAATAGTGACAGAAGTGACATATTCTTGCTTTTTGGGTAACGTCAAAACAAAGGGACACTACACAGCCGCCAGGCTGAATTTTAAAGGGATCAAATGTTTGAAATGGATAAAGAATGTTTGAAATGGATGAAGTGCCACAATAATCATAATCTGGGGTTACAAGTCACATTATTTACTCTTTAGAAGAATAACTGTATTTTATGCTTAAAATGTCTATACCTCCAGGTATTCTGAAGGGTTTGAATATACATATTTACTGAAAGATAACTAAATGAACTGGCATTTAGTTATCATTGTATATGCAGATACAACATGAGCACATAACAAGATTACAAAAAGCAAAGTAGAATTATTTCATTATGTTCTGCATCTAAATGACAAAATAAAACCAGGTGCAGTAACAAACAGCAGTTTTTTCAAGTAACCCTGAGCTGAGGGCAGGAGCTGGTACAGAGGCTGTCCAGAATAGGTAAATGGTCTTCGTGTCACTCTGCGGGGTGTATGCTCAACTGCGTGTTCCTTTAATGGACTTCATTAAAGTCTAAAGACCCAAGAAGTGCACATGATCAATATCTGACAGAAAATCCTAATTCCTTTTTGACAGAAGCATTATCTTTGTATAGGACAAATAACCTGTAGCACGGGAAGTCATCATTAAACTCCAAGATAAGGATACAATTAGTACCTTCCCCCAGAGCTCTGTGCTCCCTTCAACAGCCACCAGAACTCTGGAGACACTGCTCTCCTGCTAAAATTAGTATTTTCTAAAGCCCTAGACTAAATCTTTGGTGTCAGGGGCTCAGCTGGCAGCTGTGTCAGTATGAAGAATGACCTGCTGCCTCTGTGACAGGGGGTGCTCAGCTGCTCAGATAAGAAATGGGAAGGTACTTTAAGCCCCAATGGCAGAATAAAGAGCTGCAATCAGGTACACAAACACTCCCCAAACTGTCCAGCGCCATGCCATGATTTGCAGCTCTGAGGGTGGCCTTTACTACAGCAAACAAAGCACTTTACAGACAAATCGAGACATTAATACTCTTCAATAAAATGTCTACATGGTGCAGAGTATGTAAATCCAGCCAGTACAGTGCACAATCAAAGGGGAGACAGGCAGTCAAAGCAGACATGAGGGAAACTCATTAGTGGGTGAGCAGTGGAACAGTAATAACAACACCCAGTACTTGTGCTGCTGATTTATTCTGTCCCTAACTCATTAAATTTAATTATTTTAAATTCTGTTGAATGCCTTTCCTTAGCTTTGGTCACTCGCACAATAATTAAAACGCACAGTACCTTTGGACTTTAGGCAGACACCCACACTGAGTGCCTGACAACAGCCCAGCTGAGGATTCTCCTGCCAGCACGGGGAAATCTGGCTTTCCTCAGTCTCCTGTGGCTTTCCTGAAGGGGAAATTGGAAGATCACAACTCCACAGCCCATCCCAAGGCTCTGCCAAGCTACACCAGACATCACCACTCTCTTCTACTGCAGGTGACCACCCCACTGCACCAGCAGAAGGGGCTGAAGGAATATTGTTTACACTGAGCTGAAGTGGCCAAATTAGGAGCTAATTCCTCCTTAAATGGTTACTTTTGCTAATATCACTCTTTACATCTAGCAGGCATCCTGAGGCAAGGCTGCAGGGGATGCTGATTTCCAGCCCGCTAGCAACAAGCAATTAAAGCTTGAAGCTGGAGAGCTTTGGAACAGAATGCACGAGGACTATTTCCCTGTAAGAACATTCCTACTATAGACTATTCATGATCAGGTTAATTTAGCCACCTTTTCTAGACACTACAAAGTAACCCATAGAAAAAAATATTCATCCACAAATAAGAGCAAACCTCAACTGAAAGGTCACTGCTACCACTAGTTTGAGTAAGAGGTTTTAACTCTCATCCTTGCCATGTAACACCAGGGACTCTTACGGACATAAACCCTGCAATCACCACAGGTGTCTGGAACTTCTGGAAAATCAGATTAAAGGATATTTCAAGTTAGACATAAAAAAAAAAAAAAGTAGACATCTATAAAAGTCTTAGGCAAATTATTTCTTTAGACATCAAGGAGTTAAGTTATGAATGTTTTGGGGAATGCAAAAAGAATCTATCAGGTTTGATTGATAAAAGTGTAGCTTTTAAGTAAGACTGAAAAAATGGAAGACTGGCAACATTCTTTTCCAGAATAATATGCTTCCTCTGCTTTTTCTCAGCATAGTGCACATAAATCAAAGAAATGTTAAAGAGGCCCATACATCACAAGCTGGCATTTCTAAACTATTTACACAATCTGTAATAGTCAAGAGAATGGAAAACATAGAAGTGTGACCAGCAAAGTTCCTGAAAGAAAAAAAGGCAGTTCTACCATCCCAGCAGGGTAAAGGCTGGAAACTCTTGATTGTAGACTTTAAAATCATTAAACCAAGACAATCCTGATAATACAGGGTTGCAAAAAGCAAACAGGGTGGTGTTATCAGCCAAATCTGGGGTCAACTAGACCAGGGCACTGAGTGCCACACGCAGGGATGGTAACTTCCCCTTCCTGGCCAGCCCCTTCAATGCCTGAGCCCCCTTTCTGCGGAGAAATCCCTCCTCGTGTCCAATCTGAAGCTCCCGGGCAAATGCTCTAAGGAGGTCTGAAGTACAAAAGCAGGGCTGACCTCAGTGCAGACAGACAGCCCCAGAAACAGCAGGAACTCAGGTGCTGGGCTGTGTGCGCCTCCATCACATTTTCACAGCCCCACATCCATGCACACAACAGATTTCGACAGATTAGGTTTTCCTCAACAACTTTTACAGATGAGAATCTCATCTCGTCTTCTGAAAGGAAAGAAGTGGATTATGGAAAGTTTATGTGTCCATCTGTTGGAGATGTCACACTCTGACTAGAGAGTGCAAAAAGCACAGAGATGTTTTACAACCAAATCCCAAACTTACTTTACTGCAGTCTGAACGAGTGGAAGAGCCATATGCTTTGCAAAAAAACACCTCTTTTGCTACACATTTTTTTGCCACAGCACAAAGAGTAACAGTTCGAAAGCTGCTGTAATCTTTATTTCTGAAAATAGATCGCATATTCTTACTCTCATCTGCCACGCTCGGGTGAGTTACTGATAGGAGACCGGAAAACCAAGGAAATACTACTGTGGGAAATGCAAACTGAAGACACTCTGCACTGCAAGGAGTTCTGCAGCTACAGTAAAGGGGCAGCTCAGAGAGCCTGGGGCTGGGATGATGCACAACAGAAGGTTTGGTGCAATGACACATGAAACGCTTTTACAGCTTCCTCTGTTGAAGACTTGCAGTGGGAGCATTTGAGATGAAGCTGGGGGACCTCAGAAACATCTTTAGGAGTAAAACAAATGGAATACACTTCATCCTATTTTCATGGGAGCTTATAATGATATTATAATTAACTCAATTACACCACAAGATTAATAGCCTTTAAAACGCTCCCAGTCATTCATTACAGGCCTAATTAAAACTCTCTTTTGGTGCTGAGCCAGCAAGAAATATGAAACGACTTGCTAGCAACCATATAGAAGTATACAAGGTTTTATCTTTACTGTGCTGCTGTTTCTATGGTCACAACTCAGTGAGAAGTTTGGGGTTGGGATCTTTGGGTTTTTTTAAATATCAAAAATAAGAAAAAAGGACAAGATCCACTACAGAGGCTCCAACACCTGCAACAGCATATCAGCTCACTACAGCTAAGGAGTTTATTTCTAGTTTTGCTGCAACAGTTGAGGGCTTCTACAATAGCAGATGCCTTTCCTCCCACACATCAATTAATTTGCAAATGCGCTCAGGTTGTAGAAATAATGAAGTGCTGAATGCTTCTCTATTGACAAGTTTTGCTGTCAGGAGGTGGATGCTGTAGGCGAGGTGCTAAAATCCGCTGCTTCTCTCTGCATGCCAAAGGAAAGACGCCACACACGAAATTTGGACATGAAACTTGCTCGACAGCTAACAGGGCACATCAATTACTTTATTTACTCCTCTCGCGCTGGAACCAAAAGGAAGAAATCCTCTCCAAAAGCTTTTCATTGTATTTATTTAGGTATTTATAACACACCAATTTACAAGGATGTGGAAGGTTTTGTGCTGATCCAAGAAATATTGTATATTGGAGGAGAGGAGTAGTATTTTTCATGCATTTTTAGGTATGCTAAAAAAGTTACATTAAAATTAAGGTTATAAATGAAGAATTCCGTAACTAGGAAATGCTTCATAATGCCTGTGCAATCTAAATCAGTCTGTCTGTGCTAAGGATTCAGACTTTCATTATGTGCTTCTTTCCAGACCTCAAATTACCACAGTCTGCAGGATCTCATGGATGAAGAGGCAGTTACTCAGCACCGTTTTCATGCACAGAATGTTATTTGCAGGATCTCACACAATGCCCACTCTTCTCTCAGATGCCTTCTACCATACTTTCCTGCTTTATCCTGCTTCTTTACAAATACTGTTAAATTTACCTTCACAATTCTTATTCCACTCATGCCGGGTGTGGATCTGAGGAATCTCAGATTTTTAAGAACACTAAATGTTTTTACTACTTACTATATTTATAGTAGAGTTTCTCTAGATAATGACTGCAGTCAGGTGCTGAGCAAGTCTTTCAAACAGCCAGAAGAGGCTTTCAGCCAGGCAAGGTCGGAATCTCTACCCTCACTTCTCTCACTTGAAATAAAGGATCAGTCTGGAGCAGTCCATTGTAACTTTCTGTCTGGACCAGCCACTAATTGGAAATAAAGCACATCCTGCCAGATATTCTCTGAAACCAAGTTAAAAACAGAGATACTGAACTTCCAATTCCAAGGAAGGCAAGTCCCAGGCTATTTCTCTCCAATTCTTCCCATGCTTAATCACCACAGGTGTTTAAACCACCCACCTCAGCAGCAGTCCAAATCTGTTAAACTTTTATTTTCAAGTACTAGTATTTTTTGTTGTTTTGTTTGCTATAATGAGGAACCCTCTTACCCACTTTCCCTCCCAGGTTAATGTTGGTAAAAAGCAGGTGACCCATCCATTATCTTTTTTTTCATGAGTGGAATAAATTGACTTATTTGATTCTACAGAAGGAGCACAGAAACCCCAATGCTTCTGGCTCAGTTCTCAGGTCTCTCAACTAGAAAACCCAATATTAATGAGCACCAGATAAATGGTAACTACTAAATGGTAGTTTTACAATTAAAATGATGCTTAAAACCATTTTCAAGTGTTAATAACTGAAAATGTTATTAGTAAAGGTACTAACAGGTAAGGAAATTTGCTGTTAAAAATAGATGATTTTCTGCTTTGTAAAATATGCAATTTTCAGGCTGGCCTTGTTGCTTTTAAATTTTTATAGCATCCTCAGTTCCAATTTGAGATTTTCATATGGGGTAGGCAAACCTTCTTATGTTCTGTATTAAATGCAAGACACCTCCTTGGCATGATCTGCAATATTAATAATATAACAGTACCAATTTCAGGAGCAGCACTGTAGCATCAACACATGCATACCTACATGAATCAAAATTTAACCATGTACCTCATGGAAATCTTTAATATATCACAAGAAAAAAGCAGTTCTAAGACAGCTCAAAGACAATTTGAGATTTCCTCTTTTGCCGTGCAAACACATGACCTTGTCATGCCTCACAAGGTAACACCGACGTAGCTGATGCAAGAAAACATATGCTTCTCCTTACTGGGCTCAAAATAGGAACAGAGGGGAAGGAGAATGATACTCGGGGCCAAACCCAGGCTGCTGAAGACCAGACTTGCAGCTGTCACTGTATTGAGCAAAAAACGTCCCCGCCCACACAAGCCCTACAGGATTCCTAACGCTCAGTGCCACTACAGAATGGGGAAAATACTTTCTGGAAATTACAAACATTAGAGATTCATTACTTAGCAAGGGATTTGCATTGGTGTTATCACAGGGTTTGAAGACTTCGAGATTGAGCCATTTTTATGTTGCTGTGGGACACAGTTAAAGCCAGAGGAAAATAGAAATTATTCTTTTTCCTGGATTTCAAAGGAGACCGACATCTATTTGATTTTCCATGCACTGGCTGTCTTGCAGGCACTCTTCAACAATCCAATTACCACTTAAATATTGGCCACAGACATTTCAGATCCTCATTTAAACCTGGACATACCTTATTTCTGTATCTTGATAATCACTATGAAAATCCTACCAGATCAAAGCCCAGCAGTTTATCAGCACCTCCGTTCAAGGCACCAAGTAAACAGACATTCCTCTCACTGCTTTGTGGACTTCCTAACTAATGAAGTAAAAACTGCAGACATCAATCTATTGCTTCAGATGGCCACCATCAGAAAAATAAACAGAAATGTGGCTGCTCACAGTGGCTCATCTGGAAGCACATTCACTGGCAGGTAAATTAAAAGCACAAATGACCAGAGCACAACAAGCGAGGGAGTAACGTTGGACTGGAATAGAAAATGCATCTACACGGCTTCATTCAACCAAGGCTGTGTTTCCTCCCTCAATCATAAGATAAGCAAGTATCAGTGATTGTTTTAATGACTTCACCCATCTCTGCTGAAGGCCACGCTGCCTGCAAGCCCCAACAGAAGAAATGAACACTGTTGGCCTTTTTTCTGAATGGCCCCCAATACCAAGGAAAAAAATGAAAGGGNGGGGTGGGGGGGGGGGGGGAGGTGAAAAATCATCACAGTATTACTTAATCTCGTGAAAGAGCCAGTGAGGCTCTGAGGGGGTTCTCCTTCCCTGCAACTGCTTCACCCAGTTCACAGCTGCTAGCACATCCATCCCTCACTGGGTAATTCCAAAATGTCCAGCTGACTCTGGGAAACAGCACTGACCTCCCTACACACAGCTTGTGTTGTACCAAAATTTCAGCATCACCCCACTGAGCACTGGTATCAAACTCATCCTACTGCCAGCTTCCCATCAAAACCTCAGTGCATCCCATATATATGGTCTGCCGCCTTTCAAAGCTTGCCTGAACAGCCACAGAATACTCTACCTTATATTCTTATTGTCCTCACCTCAAAAAGCAAAGCAACTCCTTCTACAGCTCTGAGCTGGCCGGAAGCAAACTCCCTATGGAGCTGAGCACAGCGTGGTGCCAATCACTGCAGTGCTGTGGGTGCAGAACACTGGAGAACCACTGGAAGTGGGAAAGTAAAAATGCATCATACATGTAAGAAAAAAGAAAACAAAACCCAAACCTGTATCTTTGGGTCTTGAAGACAGACAAGGAAATTACATTTAAAAGAACCCAATGCAAATGTTACATTAGAGTTACAGTTGGAATTTTATATTACAAATACAATTTCAAAGCAGACATGAGCTGATAAATTCAGCACTAAGTTTTCTGAAAGTATTCTCAACTCTTCAGCAGTGCATATACTTACACAACCAAAAAGGATCTTTCTGTATGAGCTCATAGCACCAGCAATATGACAAACTGGTGTGCATTTAAGGAAACTGGGGCGGTGGGGGAGCGAGACACCGCTTCACACAAACCCTGATTTTTGAACTTGTTTCCACCACTTCTCCAGCTACAGAATCTTTTTTAATGAGGACACTACCTACCTACCTCACAAAGTTTATTTTATCAAGCCAATAATTCAGCAACATGAACAACTGACAATTCGCTCAACTATAGTTTTTGCCTGAGGCGTTCACAAAAACATAAAAGAGCAAACTTAGAAATGGTGCTGGAGAGCTGAAGCCTTGCTGGCGGCACGCTGAACAAACAGGAACAATTGAAAGCTGAGGAGCAGTCAGTAATTTATACTACTGAGCCCAATGCCTGGACAGTAAGGAAAACAGATGGCTCTGCAATATGGAGATGGCTCCATGAAAAGCAGTCAGCACAGGGATGCTGCAATAGCTCAGCAGCAATAGTTTGCCTGGCTGTAACAACCACAGCAAATCGAATTCCATCATTTCAGAGGATAAAACAAAAGAAAAGTAAATGAAAGTAAAGGAAAACAGAAGTTCTTATTACAGTTGGCCTATATTCCATAAGGCGTGGGCTCCTTCAGAGTTTTTCCAAGAGTCCTGCACAGACAGTTCTGTGCAAATAAATGAGCTCGATCCACCCGGCAGGAGCAGAGCTCCTCTTCCTGTCCCGGCCCCCTCCCAGGAATTCTGCATCACACCAAACGTCTCTGAACGTCAGCTATTTAGTTCTACTTTTAGCTCTGCTTTAAATAAAAGTGTGTGGAGTGCAAGCTGCATAATGAAGGCTCAAAACCATGGAGATGGCACAGACTGCACTGGGCAGCATCACCAAGCTGAGGGGGTTTGGGGGTTTGCTTTTCTTTCTGGCAGAGTTATTTACATGGAACAAAACCACAATTTGCCAAAGGAAGTTTCCAACTCCACACCGGAGGAGACAAGAGGCTGGTTCCAAATGGAAATGGCCCTGTTTGAGCCTGGAGGACATACCCAGAGGCAATACCAAGAGGGAACACATCAACAAACACATCAACACAGGAAGAGCGGGCGAAGGAGTTCTTGACAAGTGCGTAAGGACCTCAGACTAATTTTTTTGGAAGTATTGCTTTTCAAGGCCATTGTGACTAAGCAATATACCAGTTATGCAAGGTCTTAAAATAAGCGAAAAATCTAGCACAAAACTTTTCAGAAAGGCCAAAACATTACAAACTCTTTGACCGTAAGAACCTCTTAAAATAAATATATACTCACTGTGGAACCAGAGCACAGGTGAAAGCCTCAATTTAAAGCCAAGCATAGGATTCTTCTTCCTCTGCAAGTTTCCTGTGATAAATCAGGTTGTTTAAAGGGCAAGCTCAGTAGCTGGATTTAGCAGAGGAAATATCATCTTGCCTTCCACATCATGACAGGTGATGCTACTCAGCTACAGATTATGCTGACATATTCCTGTTTCACCTACAGGATTGTTTCAATTTTTTAAAAAATCCACTAAAACGAGTGTTTTGCTGTAGAATATGTCTATTATTTTTCTTAAATCAAAACTCACTGACACAGTTGCTGATGTTGGTAAAAGGTCTCTGCACACAGTTTTACAAATGGTTTAGAATTCAGCATGAGCCCACAACTGCCTGCACTTGGGGTAGGCTTGTAAAACTCAAAAGCACAAGTTTATCACCACTCCCAGGGAGTAACCAAGTGCTGTTGCTCTTTACAGTAATAATCAAATAGAAAATCAAAGCAAGTTCTTTTTAAGGAAGATGCTTTCAGATATATTTCTCTTTTTCCAGACTTGAGCCTGAGACATTGCACAAGAATTAGAATAGAACCTGCATGTACAGTCCCAGCATCCTCCTGCCAGGACTGCGGCCGCTGGCATCGCTCTTCTCAAGAAAGCAAATATTAAGATTGATTAAACACCTTTGTTCAAGTACTCTTGATAATAAAGGGATTATTCTTCCCCTCTTCTAATGGGTATTTTATTCTGGCAACTGATGGATCATATATTAAACTGTTTCAATTCCAAGCAGCATTTGCTGCTACAATTACCAAACCGAAGAAAGAGGGGATATAAAGCCCTGTGGTTTGAAGGAAAAACAGGAAGAGAAAGGCATAAAGTTTACATGACACTAACAATCCTACTGACAGGTTTCTCTGACTTTGCAGACTTCCTTTCACACAGAAGCATTCTTTTATAACCTGACAATTCCCTGCAGCCTGAAAACCTCATGAACATGTCACAGATTCTTGTTTTCAACCTCTCTGAAGTTCCTGCAGGAATCTTTCTAACCTACTGGTCAGGATGACATCTAACAGCAGACATGAAATTAATAACTGCATTTGCAGTACCCTTCTGCCCTTTACAAGATTCATTGTTTCCCTAAGTACCCTTTTAATGAAGACAAACAAACATCAACAAAGGTTAAAAGAAATAAATAGATTTAAGCAACTTGAGAGAAAAGAAAAACCAAATCATTCAGTCAAGGCATGTTTGACTTCATCAGCCACTGAGAAAGCCACAAAGAATGTGCTGCTACTCCAGTTTGATCATGCAAGTCTCTGAAAACTTTCCCTAGTCCATTATTTATTTAGAAAAAACTCCTTTCCATCCTTACCATAAGAGTAGTGAACATGAGACATTAGTTTTCCAGACTTCACAGTGGCTGACAAAGCAAAACACAGCCTGAATTTAGGCAGCCAGCAGAGCAAGAATCTCTGAAAAAGGGCACCTTAAATAAATGCACAATAAATGTCTCCTCAGCCCACTCAAGCAGAGCCTTCAGCCACTGCTCTGTGTCCATGTCTGCTTTAAAAGCAGGTCATGGATGCTCAGAGAAAAGCCACAGACCCTGATTTCCATCCAGCTGGGAATTACTGCATTTTGCAAGTTAGCACATATGAAGATGCACTAAGGACAGCACTCTCAGAGTTCATTTAGGCACAGAGAGTTCTACTACAAATAACCTTTGTAAAACAGTTACCATGACCTACAACAGATTTTTTTGAAGGAATGTGACTCTTAAATAAGAGAATCAACTTTCTGTGTTCTGCTAACACAACAAAACCCTTTCCACAGCCTGACCATGACCAAATACGCATTTACTAGCCACAAAAAGCCCCCATAAAGTTACTTTGAAATTTGTTTGAAGATTAGTTAAAAGTATCTGCAATGCCCTACTCTCTGACTCAGGAACAGCTCCCATGCCATTAATGTCTATTCCATTTTAAACTTCTCTGTTATTCCATGGAAGAGCCACACAAGTTTATCAGTACAGGAAAAGAGCAAAACTTCATGAATAAAGTCCTATCAAATTGATATAGCAATAATATGGTTCATGAGGGAACAAACTTCAACAGTAATGTGTTTTGGTTTATCAACCTAAATTAAATCTCTTTCCACCCATCAACTTCTTTTTCATTTCAAGGCTCTTACTTTGCAGGGAAAATTTATTTTATCTGAGCAGGTGAATATTCTATATCCTTGCTGCTTTTAATTCATGCAACACAGTTGTTTCATTGAGGCTCTTGCAAAAAATTAACAGGAAATTTATTCGCCCGTGTGTGCAAATACTGTTGCCTATTACATGGCAATATGACTCCGAAACACCGTATTTACAAAACAGAATATTCCAAAGCTGCCTGGTCTCTATGGACATCTGTGTAACACCAAGTGCAGCATAAAACAGGAGTAATGAGAAGATCTTTTGAAGGTCCCCACACATGAAAGGGGGTTCTGCTGACTCTCTGCACCTGTGCTGCTCTTTGAACAGGCAGAATCATCCCTGGGATGCAGCAGCTCAAGCAATTGCGTGGATTATCTAACGAGACAGCCAGACTGCAGCTCCTCTCACAGCTTTTCCCTGGAAAAGAGATTTGTTCCTTCCAAATCCGTCAGGTGCAGTGAACTCCTCTCTGCTTCAGCTCTTCCAGAGGGAAAGTATTGGCTTGGAGGAAATAACAACTAAGTAGCTCCCTCATCGACAGCAGAAAGCGAGCACATTGACTTGTGCCCTTTCTGTATTGATGCTCTGGCTGAGTAAATGAAGATGTACAGGGGAAAAGCAAAGAGCACCACAAGCGGGTATCTGACCCAGAAAAGCACAGTAGCAATTTTATATCTTCTTCAATCTTCCTGAAATGTGATTACAGTTGACCTTTAAATCTAGTAGATCAACCAATCGATTCTGCTGGAACAACCCCGTGTGTGATCTAAGAGCATGCCCATGCTTAAAAAACTTCCTGTGCCTGCCTGGCATAGTCATTTTATTTTGTTGTAAAAGTTACCAAGATTTGTCTGAATTGATTTTACTTGCAAGAAAAACAGACCATCAAAACTGCAGCATCAGCAGACACTAAAGGTCTTAGATTCTTGCGGGATGAATGCAATATCAATACAATTAGGATTTATCCATATGAGGTACACAAGAGGGATGGAAAGAAGATGTTTCTAATCTCACTTAATCCTAATGCAGCCCCAAGCCTGCTTTTTTAGACTGTGGGAAAAAAATAAATACAAGGAGAACTACACACACTCCAAAGTATTTGCCAGGCAAAACATTGAATTTGGAATGGAAAACATATTTAACAGCTCTTTAGGAAGTCAGGCTTTAGAGCTTTCCTGTTGTGTTGGATGCTAGTTTTATTTCTCCTGATAAATTGTCCTTTAAAAAAAAACAAACTTCAAAAGACACTTTAGGATGGTGTTCGCCCATAGTGGCCTTGGAAGTGAGGACCAGGGATCCTGCTCATGTGCAGCATCTCTCTCCGATTTCTCTGAGCACTCACTCCATAGCACAACCCTTATTTTACAGTTAGATATTTTACAGATGGAAAAAGATATGCACAACGAAGAGACTCCTGAAACCTCATCCAGCATGCTAAGGCCAGAGGAAAGAGGAGGATGGACAAAATCTCCAGTCCCATGACAAACCTGGCAGTGCTGCCACTGCCGACATCTTCATCCTCCCCATCAGAAGTGTTTTGGGAAGTCCACATCACACACTTGTGTTCACACAGTCAACTACACAGCAAGTTCTCTTAAGCTGAAAGTTATTAACTTCACTCCATATTACAAGCAGAGTGTCCAAAAGAACCAGAAAATTGGAAATGAAAGGTTAGCTGGTGCTTTATCAGGCACAAGAGAGCTTACAGACTTGATCAGCTCTGTGATCTATGAAATGTCTACAAACAGCTTTGGAAGAAGCATCAAGCACTGCAGCCAAAAAAAAAAAAGTAGAAAAAAAAAGGCACTGGGCAAACTGAAAATGCTACACTGAAAATTCTGAAAATACAAGATTTGACTCCAGAGTAAAACTGAAGCAGACGGCAAAGCAGAGAAGTTGTTAAGTCTGAGTGCAGAGACAACTGCAGAGAAGACTCTAAATAGAACCCAGTTACAAGCAGATGGGTAGGGCAGGGAACATCAGAATAAAAATCTAACTAATGGTAAAACACACAGGGATGTTTGTTCTCAAAAGAGAAACATATATCCACCCTCACTGAGGGATAACCTCGGAGGGAGGAGGAAGCCATTATCTTTTTAACTGCAGCTTATTCGATACAAAAGTGACATTTTCTCTGAACGAGGAATTCTTTACCCATAAAGAAAAGCCACCATCTGAAATGAGAGAGAGCCCAGTAACTGCAGTAGTTGAGAATGTCATGATTTCCATCAGAAAACTGTTTTGCAGAGATCAGGAACAGCTGTTTCAAACCGAATTAGACTAAAACTGGAAACAAGCTGTCAAAACCCCAAAAATATATTTTATACATAAAAGAATGTATTTGATTCAGCTGTTTTATTGTGGTGGTCAGCCAAAAGAGAAATAAAGTAACATTCTGAGATCCAGACGTTGTCACAAAGACTCTCTCATTTTAACACTCTTTATGCAGATTTATTCCTTTGAGCATTTGGAATAGGAAAAATGTCAAACGGCTCATATCACAGGTTCTTGAATATTTTCAAACCATGGGCAGCTTAAAACAGTTTAAAGACACCTGAGGACTCTTGCTGCTCCAGTCCACATTCTCTGCATCTTCCGTAGCAGTAACAGGCTGGTGCAGTAAGGAAAATATACTGGATTGATGTTGACATGAAAAGATTAAAATAATTCACTTTAACCCACCACTTGTGGGTAATAGCACATGCATCCAGCTCCTTTTTGTGCATGCTTGCAGATCCAGGGAGGCTTTTAGCGGGTATTTTCAATATTGATTTCCCCAGGAATCGCAGTTTCATGTAATGAGAAGTAAATACATCTATTTTAGACTATACTGTAAAATGTCACATCAAGATACAATTCCTTTGTGTCTAATGGTCCATGCAGTACACAGAGCACCTTTAGTACTCTGCCACTACTAGTTACAGGAGCTTAAAGAATCCAGATACAACAACCAAATTAATCAAGACTGCACTGGTTTTGAATAGAACTATTTGTTCCAAAGCACAACTCTGAACATCAAAGACCTCTGTGATTTTATTACAGGCTGTAAGATGTAGCCATTATACCCTGCTTGCCAACCAAGCCTGAAGTAATCTTGAAAATACCCTCAGCATTTCAACATGGTCATTACTTCTCATAATGATGATTCATGCTAATTCCATCTAATAAGGATATTAGTTATTCCTGTCAGCAGCTGGGCTTTTGAAGAGGTATCTGAGAACAACCAAACTCCTGAGCTTATAAAAAAATGTACACTCCAAGAAATGCCTTTTTAACTCACTAGAAGACCAGGCAATCATGCAACTGCAGCCATGCGCCATTTCTCCTCTCAGATTGCTCACCCAATCCAGATTTAGGCATTTTAACTCAAGGGTTTAAGTTTCCAGCACACTCACTGCAGCTCCCAAGCATGACTGAATGCTTCACACTTAGCCAAGAACTTCACAAAAGAGCACAACAAGGTAGCTGCTGCTCAGGATACAGCAACTTTTGAGCTTTCTGCAGAAAGATCAAAAATGTGAAAGACTAGCACCTGGTAGAATCAATCAGCTTTCATTAAATCTTTTATTAATTCAGAGGACATCTTTTTCCACATATACTGTAACTGAACAAGTGTCAGTAGTTAAAAGATTTATTCATGTTTTTTTTCTTCGGCAAGAACCATTACATTCTGGCACTTAAAATTAGATTACATGAACTGCTATAAATGCTTAGGCTAATCTTGTATCAGCAAAGGACATGATAACTGATGTTATCATGTAGTGATAAGTGTCTTTATTTCCAGAACTTCAGGATTTGACAGCTCTAATAGATTTAAATGCTACCTAATACCAAGACAATATACCAGCAGCAAATGGAGTTGGGAGTGATGCAGCTCTGAGTGCAAAGATCATATTCTGGTCTCTTCCCTATTTTCCTATCAATCCCCAAACCAGCCCAACCACCACTCAGATCCCTGGAGAGCCAGGACACAACTCAAGAATCCTGACAGCAGGCACAGAGTTACTGCACCTGCAGTTCTTATCCAGTAATGGTCCTGATGCCGTGGTCTCTAATTTCTTAATCACATTCTTCAGCTGTCACAAAACACCACCCTTTGTCCAGGGCAGGATTACTCTTCCCTCCCAGGAAAATAAAAATCAGTCTGCATTGACTCCAAGAGCCAAGAGATTTCGAGGGTCACCACAGCCTCTCTGGTTTACACACCTTCAACATCAGGATTAACTCCTGCTGAACAAAAACATGCTGTCACCTTTTTGCCAAATGCACATTTCCACAAAGCAGCAAGCAGAGGTCAGAAATGCAGTTTTGATTACATGCTCACACAGTTCTGTACACAGACTTGTCTCAATTTTATTAGCTGTTAAATCATCTCCATGTTTTGTTACCCAATTATCAACAGCATGAGATTAAGGTACAATGGGGAAGAACTGAGCATTGTTTATATGCAATTCAAACAAATAAATCCACTGTGAACTTCAGTAACTTCAAACAAGAACTCAAAGAAGAACACAGATGAGTACACTTCTGCATTAAAAAAACCAAATAACAGTCACAATAAAAGACCTGACAACAACAAAAGTAGAGAGCAACAGGGTGACATCATTAAATTTTCCATTTTGTTTGATTTCCTCTAGAAGCTACAAAAAAATCTTTTCCATATGAAGAATACCTGTGGGATGCTTATCACCTGCATCAGTTATTTTATATTAGTGTTCATATTCCTTGAATGCCCTTCACATGAAGGTCAGCAAATGCTTCACAAACATCTTTTATTTGCCTCAAAGAAAGCGAGAAAGGACACTGAGTGTCTGAAAACATTCTTTGTGTTTTCATGGTGGCACCATCCACGAGATGGTCAGGCTTTATTGCCAGCAGTGAATCAGCCCGAGCCATGGAGAGCTGAAACAACAGGAGAACTGGAAATTCAAAGCAATGCTGGGTCTGAGGCTTTCTCACAAGGCTGCTCTTGTTCTGCAGTCCTGCATATTCACCAATTAATCCCCAGACAACACAGATCTCCAGTTATTCTTTGCTGTACTCCCCAGGTTGTGAAAGTAAAGCCTTTTCTGCAGCTCTGATGGCTGTACCCTGACTCACCCAGGCCACATTTCTGTGTCTGTGCCTGGCTTAGCTGCATTCAAACTCCACACAAAGCAAGGCAGTCTTAATTTGGTTTGACCACATTACACAACTTAGAAAGGGAAAGTGATCACTCCCTTATAAATTCCATATTTGAGCCATCCAGCATGAATTGTATGAGGAGTTCTTGCAGAGGGAAAAAGGGATTTAGAGGAGGAAGAACCAGGAGTGGGCAGAAGTGTTTTGGTTAAAACAGAGCCACATCAATCATTTCCATCCTGAAATAGGCTAACAGCTAGGACATTAATACTTATCAAAGAAACAGGGGAAAAAAATCCACTCATTAGCAAATAAAGGTGTTGCAAAGCATTAAATAATTCCCACCAGCTGACGGGGGGCTGTGATTTATAATAGTGTGTTATTGATAGATCACTTCCCATAATTAGGAAAAGTGAGACCGGTACTGCTTACAGCATTATTTTGATCAGAGCCTTGAAAAATACTGTTGAATAACAATGAACACTAGGCATAACAATAGAAAAACATCATACCATTGCTCTCAGGCTGCTTCAGATTTGAAACAAAATATTCTAAAAAAAATTCAGTAAGAAAGGCAATTCTGTCTGGACCCATAACCTCACTTCACAACAGCACCCTGGTGTGAATTATTACTATGATAACTCTGGGAGGATCACAGACATAAACCATTCAAACTATGTAGCAAAAATAAGTCAGAACCAAAGGCTAATTATTTCTCATTTTTTAAGCAACAAGTTACTCCTCATAACTCTTAAGAGTAACCCCAGTCTAGTAAAATGTCAAATAAATTCAACCAATTTCTCTACTAGCACAAGTCAGCCTATGTGGGAAATTCTCCCTGCCATGATAACTTTCCATGTACAAGGAAAAAACTACATTGGCAATTTTCATTTCCTTTCATTCATATTATCAGGTGTCAAAAGCACTTTTATAGCTATAAGACAACAATAGGATAGTTACAATAGCCCTGGCTTGGACTTTAGTTGGAAACGAACATAAAAATCAAAGGCAAAGAAACAGAGAGCCCAAGAGCAGAAGATTCCAAGGATTCACAGCCGAGGAGGGAAGATGAGTTTCCAAAGAGAAGACATAACTGATGTTATCCATCTCTGAGGCCCCTGACACTGCTTTAGGCAGATCTCCAGGGAAAACAAACCCTGTCTAACAAGCAGGAGCTGGTGATCCTGCCTTTACTGTTGCTATTATTATAAACTTCCCCGTCTTCCTTATGTTTTTCACTATTTTCTCCCTCTCACTATATTCACTTTCTTTTTTTAAGCTATCTTTGCAGAGCTCAAAGACCCTCAGAAAAAGTTCATGTCCCACCTTTTTCCTTCTCCATGGACTATTGAAATTACATTTTGGTACAAGCACTTTCTTCCTCATAACAGCTTTTTTCTAACCCCCATCATTATAATAGCAAGGATAATTTCCACACTACCTGAATTCGCCATCCCTGCCATGGCTGGTCACTAAAATCAACCCTGCAATAAGAAAAGTCAGTATTCTCCAGGCAGACAACTCAGCAGTAATTAATAACTGCAGCTGTTGGAAGCAGAGAGGTAACCACCTGTTTCCCAGTCATACTAAAAATAAGAAAAAAAGGAAAGGAAAAACCAGATCATGAATGTAATTCTGAACAGCAAGGGCATTTCACCAGGTATTTGCCCAAAATCACACAGAATTAAAAGCCCATAAAGGGCATTTTTCCAGACTGCCAGGCAAACAACATTAGTCACCGGCTATATAATACTTGGCACCTACAAAACATTTCTGTCCAAAGAACCTAATGCACTTGAGACACATTTAGACTAGAAACTCTCCCAAGAAGTAGGTTAAGTGATATTATCCCCTTTTATCTGCACAAAAAAATGAGGCACAGTAAAAATTTGTGTGTCCTGTTCAAGGTTACAACAATTAGTAAGAAAAGCAGGAATAGAATCCAAGTGGCCCAGCTCCTGTTTTGTGTTCCGTGTACAAAACCAACCAGTCTGTGCCATCCACTTCTCCAGGGACAGGAATACAAATTCCTGGGGCTGATCTGCACAGGAAAGGAGCCCACAGCTGGAGCCCCCAATGCAGCTCCCTCCGGGGGAGCTCCGATCTGCTCTTGCATTTCTCCAGAATCTGTGGATCTCCACAGAACAGGATGTCACAACATTATAATGCTGCATTTTCGCAGACAAAAAAAAAAAAGTCCTGAAAGAACAACATTTTGGCCATCTGCCTGAAATTCCCAAGAAATGCCAACACAATCCAGTTACATTGTCCATGCCACTGTAAAACTACAATAAATTCATAATGTTTGAGCACACCCAAAATTCAAAATTAATGTTCCTTGGAATGAACACATCCTTTTACAATTAAGATGAAGTGATTTTTTTTCCTGTTCTGCCGTGTTTCAATACTATCATGGTTAACATTTAATGTCATTTATTGTCATTAAACTCAGTATTTGTGTCTAATCAATACTAAGCTACCAAGTGCAGCTGTAACAATTCTGGTCTTTCTCTACATGCTCTATTGATTGGGTTTTTTTAGTCCTACAATAAACACAATTTATACAAATAATTTATCAGGGAACATATCAAAATAATTTAATAAACAAAACCTATCTATACCTTTTCTCTTCAGTCATGTGACAGAAAATCATTTTAATTCATTAATGGTAATCTTAACAGTTCGATTTTAAATTTACGTAAAAACAAGAGGAAGCTATGAAGCAACATATGTAAATCCAAATATTTTTAGCCTATTTTCACATGCAGATCAACAGTAATTTCTTTTCATTTTGTATTTCCCAGCATTTTACTTTCAAATAAATTTATGACTACTCCTGTCCAGCTTTGTTCACTTAGGAAACTTAAAATGCGCAGATATTGTATTGTTTATCCAAGCTGTCAAAATAATCTTTTCACACGTAAATAAATTAAATAATTCAATATAAATCCCACTTCCCCAAACAGTTAGTCAGAAAAGTTGATTTTTTGCTTCCTGCTTGAAGCAGTAGAAAACAGCCAGACACGTGGTTATCATGCTTTGTAAGCAGCATCTCATGAAGATAAAACAATCCCACCACCCCTCACACACACCTATACACATGGGCTCAAGAGGAGTTGGAACTCATGGAGCACATGGATAAATGCAACTCTAAAAACAGCAGGGGACACAGCACTGCACTTCAGTGAAGTTAAAAATCAAGGAAAAAATTTAGAATAACATCACCTGTTCAAGACTACAACTGCCCTCAATTTCCCCACTTCTGCTGATAATACAATTATTTGAAGGTCTGAACACAAACTTCTCACTGCAATGGAAGGGGGAGAAGGAAAGATGACTTGCAGAAGACTATTTTTACTTGAGCAAGTGAACTCAGCTGATGCTGCTGTCACTCAGCAACACAGGGGAGACTGAGTTTACTGCTCTTCAACAAAGACAGCATTCCTTCCCTGGCTGAAAGTAATTCTGGAGCATTGGTTTGGGAGTTGATCCATCCTGCACACTCTCTTCACCTAAACAAACAACAAACAAGCAGACAACCTCTACAGTGATTAAAGCTCAAGTGTGGGGCACAAACTACTTCACAGCATCCCAGCAAGAGAGGAGAAACCTGCCCAAAAAAGCATTTTCCTTGCTTAGTGGACATAAAATACACTATTTTTTGCTCCACTGGAGCCAGTGGAAACCCCTTAACAGGCACTGCCTCGGGCACCCACAGGGCGAGGACATGGAACACTTTACCAAGGGCAAAGGATGAGCAAGTACACACTGCAGGCCATGAATAACCTCACTGAAGCTGCAGATGCAAACACGAAGTTTCTACCACTCAAAGAATGAGCTAACACCCCTGGATTCCAAAAACCTGCACCTGCTCTGATCAGCAGCATTACTGCAGCTGGATCTAGGGACCACACCCCCACAAGCTGCACTGAACATTTCCTGTGAGGGGAAGTACGATACTGGATTAATCATATCACCAAGAAGGATTTGCTCCCCCTGCAAAACCTTTTTGTCATCCAATATTGAGAAAAAATATGAGAAACAGGCTTAATAAAGGAAGCTGATGTTCCTGAGTTGGTGGTCTCATCTCCTGCAGGAACAAGCAGGACTGGAAGCAGGGAAGGGTGGCACAAGGGCACCAGGCATAGCAGCCTGAAGAGCAAGGGAAGAGAGTTCTTGCAGTGTCTACCACAAATCTGAGGCCACACCTCAAAAACAAAAAAAAATCTAAACTTGATCAGAATTTCAGTCTAGAAAGTGACTTTCAAAAACGCTTTTAATCTAAACTTAGCTGATGCCTTCCACTCTGTGGTGGCTCCCCTTGAATTCCACGAGAACGTGAGAAGCCGGCAGCGGGTGCTGAGGGGTAGGGCAGAGCCCCTGCAGACCCAGTCCTGACTGCTCCAGGCAGCATCGGGCCACACACACCAACCAGGAGCCTCCTGACTGCTGCTGACATCTCAGATTTCACCTGCTCAGACACAGCAGTATATCACCAAAAAAAAAAAAAATTAACTGACAAGATGTACATAACTACTAAACCCAGAATTCAAGTGCAATGACTCAACAGTCCATGAGAAAAAAACCGACTGCTATCTACAAACATCCTGTCTTACCCATAATACTCTTTCTGCATTAACCTTGCACAATATAGCTCATTTTTACCTTATCTAATATTATATCTTCAGTATTACATTAGAGGGTACATATGGATCCTTCTGGGAAACAGCACTTCCACTGTAATAAAGATAACTTCTTTTCTTAAATAAAATTGAAGAGGAGGGGAAAAGAAATTTTTCAACTAGACCTAAATATTGTTCCATGGCTACTACACATCTCCATGCACCCCACAGGCAGCAAAGTAATTCACTTCCATGATTTCTACTGATACATGAAATAAGTTAAAGCAAAGAAGAAAAACCACTTAGCTGTTACTTGCAATAAAATAAACTTCCTGTGTCTTTCAGCTATGGCTTGGTGAGAGCTGTTAAACACCTGAAAAAGGAAAGCTCCTTTACAGCTGTGTGCGTATGCAATTAATGCATTTGACAAGCTGCTGTGTTCCCAAACAGCTGCTTCCATTACACAGACAACTTCACCATCTGCAAAACTATTGGATAAACTACAGTAAGTAAATATCAGGAGAGCAGGTGCTCATAAATAACAAGCTCTGCCAAGATAACACACTTCTGTAAGGGAAGTTTTCATTCTTCCCACTGGACTTCTTCTTACTCCTGAAGCAGGTAAACTTACAATCAGAAATGGAGGAGCCAGTGCTGTGACTCATAGGAGCAGTAAAAAAAGGTTCAGGGCAAGTACCTGTGAAATCACAATTAAATGCAACTCATCTCCACTGCACTCAGCCAAAGGAGTCAGTAAATTTGCACCTGAAAGTGAGTCCTCTCCAAATACATAACCAAGCACAGCTACAAGTATTAATCATGGTAAACAAACCAAGCCAGTAAGTGTCAGCTTAGTCTCATCTCCTATGTCAACACTCACATCTTAAACACAGCATTTTCCATTTATGTCTGTGACTATGATCTTCATTTCACATCCAGCACTGCTACTTAACCCAAAAAATTTGCCCATGCATCCAAGATCAAAAAAAAATCAGGCATTTGCTAGACCCAACATCAAAACAAAGCTGCACAGAGAAAGAAACAGTTATTCAAACATCCAGTAACTCATGAGCCACAGGACAGTGCTTTGACATACTGAATACTAATTTGCTTCTCATAGCTAGCCCAGTTATTACCAACCTTACTTATTATTCTCCTAAAAGTGACTTTTAACAGTCTCCTCAAGTCTTAAAAACAAGCAGAATGCACTGAGACATGCAGCACAGCCAGTGCACTCATTTCCCTTGTATTTCGTGAATGTTCTTTCGGAATGGCACCACAGCCCCAGAAGTCTCCTCCCCTGGCAGCCACGGGGCCGTTCGTGCCATCAGTAATGCATGAACAATCAAAGGCAGAGGAAAATGCCCTTATCTCAGCTCATCAAAAATACAAGCAGGCAAGCCACCAAGGGGTCACAAATTAAAAATTAAATGCAGGCAGACCTAAAGTGTATTGACAGACCATCGCTTCCAAACCATCCCTGTGAAGCAGCTGGAAACAAGAGACACATCATAAGAATCGAAGGCAGCCAGAAGAAGTAATGAAATAACTCTTATTCCAGAAGTGTATTTAGCAATGAAGAATTAAGCAGGAGTAGAAGGATATGTGCTGCTAAAGCTCACATCCTCACACATTTCCCACAACTTAGCCAGTGTTTTTCTTTGATCTCTTCTTGTCTCTGACTTCTGTTCTACAGCTAAAATAAAAGGTACTGTTTTTCTCCTGCAACATTTAATTATGATTATGAGTGCACAGGATACTAAAACTTCCAGCTTTCTGAAATCAGAATCCGGGATTACAAAAAATTGCTCTTCAAAGCTCCATAACACTCTAAGTTAATAAAAACTACATTAGAGCAGCTCTGTAAAGCTATTTCATTACTGTCTGAGTTTACTCTGATAATGACCTGAAGAAGTAATTAAATCCCTGAAGACTTAACTGCCTGATAAGTTTGTAAGTTTTCCTACCTTTACTTTTGCTGAAAGTAGCAAATTAATTATTTTTTCTTCAGCGCCAAGAATCTGCTGCAAACAGCTAGGAACATAAGCACATATGAAATATTTTCTCAATTACTAAATCTCCACTTAAAAATCCTTCCTGTCCCCGATTGTCCAATCATACCAAATTTCTCTCGGTGCCAAATTCTGCGGATTTTAAAAAACATTAACACATTGTATTCTGACCCATAACTGTATGAGTATCATTGTGGTATTCATACAAACATTATTACAGTGTCTTATGCTAAATCTGAATAATGTTAGAATGGTTGGCTCAATGTGTAACAAGAATTTGCCTACAAAGTATTTGTGTACTCTCAAAGTCTTTCTGGCTCATGTATCATAATAAATAATTTAAAGAGGACCTGTTTCTTTTAATGCTCTAAATATTTTCAGATTTATAATTCCTGCTTACTCCTGCTGTCTTGCATGAGGGTATTAAAAGCTACAACTCTGGACATACTTACTACTAATAATTATTGTAACAGAAATTAATCCATCTTTTATATTTCTTAAGAGCTTACAGTATTTCAAATGTAATTTTTAAAAAGCTTTTAAATACTTACTCATCTTAGTACTTCTATAAAAAGTAATAGGCATGCTCAAAAAAAACAGGATGGGAACAGACAACCTGAAATATAACAGTGCTCAGAGACCAGCAATAATTGCAATGTCACATTTACTTATTTAAGAAAATTAGGTGGGGAAAGGAGTATTTTTGACCCACAAGTAGATTGTTCAGAGTAGAAAAGGAAACATACCTGTCCAAATCCTACATATATTCAACATACAGGTTTATGAAACTGAATTATGCTGTTGAGAAAGAAGTTTCTTTCAGCAAAAACAATTGAATTTTTTAAATGTAAAAGACTGCATTAATATTATCTGCCTTTTTCACGTTACTTAAAATTCAGTGCTGTATATATGATATGAAAACAGGAGGGATGTCAGAGCTGCTGAATACAAAGCTGCTTTTGAGACCATGGGCAGAAAATGGTATGGGAAAGGCTTCAAGATTTCTGATGACGGCAACTTCCCTACAGGACTCTTTCCTAGAAATAGTTTGGAGGTGACATGAGCTGTTGATTCTCTGTTCTAATATGCCACTTAAGTGTTTCCTGCCAGATGCAAGGACACAACATACTTTTAATTTATATCTATGTAAGATGCTAAATGTGGAAATGCTTGGGAGTTCATACCTCCTTTGAGATCGAGGGCACGCCTTGGTATCACAGAAAAATCTCAATTAAAACATCATTTTACCTTTGAAAGTACATTTATGTACATATTATGCTCCTCAATGCCAAGAAAAGTCAGCCCTTTTGACAGCCCCTGACACTCAGAAGCCTGCTGCATGGCTAATCCAACACGCAGTGCCACACAGATGTATTTTGTTACCTTGTTCGACCATTTGTAGGCCTGGAGAAGTTGGCTGTAGAGGGGGGTTTTGTCCTGCACGGGGTCCAGGCTCAGGAGCCCACTGTTGTGCAGGGGGTGGTTCTCTGAGGGCTTCCCAACGAGGTTGCTCAGACGCTCCAGCTCCCTGGAAGAAAGCAGAAGGGCACTTTTTGGAGTCAGAGCTGGGAATCGCAGATGTGCGGTCCCCCAGGGACAGCAGCATGCACCAGCTCTATTTTAGTAGCTAAATGAGTTTTAAATACATCCCAAATTTGATTTAAAACATAATCCCTCTTATTACCCAAACAATTCAAAGCAGGCTGCAGGTTGTTAAGCTCAGTTCTTCTTTGGAGAGAAAGACGAAGTCAAGAGTTTCTGAGAACAACCTGGAAAGAGTCAGACAATGGCAGGTCCTGTTCACAGCTCAGGGCACCTCCTGAGCAAAGCAGCCCCTCAGAAACCACAAAATTCTGACTTCAGCACTGCCTGCAATACTAGAAGTAATTTTTTTTAAACATCAAGAAAGCAGAAGCCTCATCATTTCATTAGAGAACTCCAAATGAACATTGTCCTCACAGAAATACACACAAGAATTGGCATTAATCCTAAGCCTGGAAACAATACAGCAAAGGCTGTGATGACTCCAATCAAGTATCTGCCTTCCAAGTTCTCAGGACAAGGAAGGATCTTCTGATTTCCATGAGCAATTTGTGTATCTGTGGTGTAAAATACTCAACTGAAGCATAATAAGCACCATTCTCCCCTGAAAAAATCCCTCACTGTGAAATGATCCATCATTGCTTCATATCTCATTTGTCAAACACAACATTTAATCATAACAAAAGTTAAGCAATTTTTCAAACTTGCATTAATCAACTGCAGGAGAAAGACTGGCCACTTTGCACAGATATAAAAAGCAGTTTTTCAAGTGACATGACTAATCAAGTGCTTCTCCTTCTGACTGCCCAGTGCTACACCCAAGTCTGAACTTCAGAACCTCCACTAAATTAAATGAAGCACTCAAAAGACAACTTATGAAAACATCAGTAAAGAAAAATCCAAAATATCTCAATTTACATTTAAGAAAGGTTACAAAAATAAACTCCCAACAATCAGGGAGCTGACAGTTAAAAGACTTCCAGACTTCACTACCACAAAATTCTCCTTTATTAATAATCATCATTCCTTGAAGTTTTCATGGCCTACATTCTTTCCAAGCCTCCAATGCTGTGAACACTTGCAAATCTGCTTAATACTCCTTGACAAAAGAACACAATAAAACAAATGTGACTAAGCATATTAACTGAGGATTTGCTGAACAGAGATACCAGTCAATGTTTTCTCTACATAAAAATCCCCCAGTAATACTAACTTCAGCACACCTTGGAGTGTTCCCTTGCTACTTGAATAGGCCAGGTCATGATTACCCTCAGTTGGAAGGGACCCAGAGGGATCCAAGTCCAGCTCCTGAGTTGTTATCTTTTACTGTCTGGGAACGAGATTTCAAGGTTATACCTGATTACTCTTTAGTAGGCCACAGAGCCAGGCAAGAAGGACTTGGATCCTTCTGATCCAAAGCAATGGCTCAGCTTCCTTGGAGGGAAGTGTGAAAACCTGAAAACTAAAAACCAAAGGGATACAACACCTAGGCCTGGAGCTGGGTACAGCATCATTCATGAGAAGGGTTATCCACCACCCTTCCCACCAGAAGAGAAGTGGCTAACAGATTATATTACTGTGATCACAGCTGAAAAGCAGCAGGGCCTTTTAATCAACAAGAAAGAAATTCTCGCACACCAGACCCTGAAGCAGAAGATGTTCCGGGAAGGGGTGGTGAAGTGGACACCTGTGGACACCTCCCTGGACAGTGCTGATGGCTCCCAGGAGGACACAGCCAAACCCAGCGACGCAGTGGTGGGATCAACATGGACAATCACTGAGTCTATTAGGTTGGAAAACACCTTTATGATCGTTAAACCCAACCACAAACCTCACAGTGCCAAGTCCACCACTAAAACCATGTCCCTACGTGTACACTATGTACTCAGCTCCTGCGTCTGTGTAGGGGTTTTCAATTTAAATACATGAAATTGCTGAATGAAACTGTGTGCCAGCCTCTCTCTTCTACCCATAACTTTCCTGCACATCTTCAACCTCAGCAGTTTATCTCGACTTATGCAAAACACACCTGCTGATACTTAGCAACTACACTTACCTGGGAAAACTTTTCAGCCTGACAAGTTTTGGTAATAAAACGATCATTCCTGAACCCCTTGGATGCTACTGAACAGTCTGCACCTAGGAAATGTTTGAGTTTTAAACAAAAACTTCAAAATATAGAGATGAATCTCCCTGCAGCCGAACACCTTCACCTTGTCATTGCAATCTCACCGACAGGTCCTTCGCGAAAACAAAACGAGAACAAAAAGCAGGTAAATATTATGAGCACGTACAACCCTTTAGAGACCCCAGAGCAGAACACCACGGAGGGGTAACGCGCACGGTGCTGGTGGGAGGAAGGGCGGGGGAGGAAATAAACCGGAGCGTTCTGGCATTTATTTGCCTTACACTTTCCCCTGGAGTGAAAACGGCCCCGCCGGGCGCTGAGGGGAACCAGGCCAGCCCGGGGACCCCCTCCCTGCCCACCGCGGGGAACCCCCGCCGGGGCCGCTGCTCACCCCAGGTCGCGGCTGACGGAGTGCAGGCTCTCCTGGAAGGCGGCCACGAAGCCCTTCTCGCGGCCCTCCAGGGTCTCCTTGTTGCGCATCCCATCCTTGAGGCAGTCGAAGACCCTGGTGACGCTGGAGCGCAGCGCCTGGATGGCGGCGATGGCCTGCGAAAACGCCTCCAGGTTCACGCCGGGGCTCAGCGCCCCCTCCGCCATCTTGGCCGGCGCCGCCGCGCCCCCGCGGGGCTCGCTGGGAAATGTAGTCCGGGCCTCTGTGGGGGCCGGCTGTGGATGGCCGGGAAGCGATTGCTTGGGAACTTTTATCTTCTCCTCCTGCGCCACCTGCGCCAACAGTCAGGGAGGCGGCGAGGCCTGCGGAATCATGGGATTAGCTCAGGTGGATAGAGCGTGGTGCTAGTAACGCCAAGGTTGTGGGTTCATGTGTGGGTCCTTTACTTGAGAGTTGGACTTGATGATCCTCGTGTGCCCCTTCCAGCTTGGAATAGTCTGAGAATCTAAATCATCAGTTCTAACCATCCACCCAGCACTACTACCATAACCTCTAAACCACATCGCCCAGTGCCACGTCCAGGTGCCAGGAATCACAAAATGACAAAGTCATAGAATCACGAAGTGTTGCCCTGAATTTTCAGCCTTCTCTTTGTGTCTCACAGTTCTTAGGTAGTTTCTCACACACGGGTGTTATAAACAAAAGCAATGTTTTCCCTAATTCAAGGTAGTTTACATTCTTGTTTTAAAGATATGGACAGCTGATGGACAGTTGTCTTGACCAATAGGATGGGGAGAGGTGTCAACCTTCTCCCCCACTCCCTGGCCTTTGTAGAAATATTATAAAAGTGGAGTCAGATTTGATAATTAGCAGTTCATGCCTTATCACCAGAGTGAGTGTGAGTGTGTGTGTGTGTGTGTGTATGTGTATGTGTGTGTTTAACAACGACAATGAAGCACCCTGAGTTGGAAGGGACCCAAGGATCCTCAAGTCCAACCACTTGCCCTGCATGGACGCTCCAACAATCCCACCATGTCCCCTGTTATCCAAACGCTCCTGGAGCTCTGGCAGCTTTGGGGCCGTGCCTGTTCCTTGGGGAGCCTGGGCCGTGCCCCACCACCCTCTGGGGGAAGAACCTTTCCCTAATTCCAGTCTAAACCTCCGCTGACACAGCTCCATATCATTCCTTCAGGTCCTGTCACTGGTCACCAGAGAGAAGCAATCAGTGCCTGCATCTCCATTTCCCCTCTTGTGGAAGCAGCAGACCACAATGAGGTATTTGTAGGGTTTATTCCCTCCCTTGGATGTTGGATCTGCGGGGTGTTTCCCAGGCACAGAACCAGAAATAAAACTATTTGGAATGGGAAGCAAGGGCCTCAGCCCTGCTGCAATAACTGCACTGAGATGGATGCAGGCAAGAGCACTTCCATAATCCTGATGCTCCTGGGGAGGCTGGGATGTGCAGGTCCCATTTTATAGTTCCTGTCTTACTGATGGAGCCACCTGGTGCAGTGAAAAGTGTCCCTGCCCATGGCAGGGGGTGAAATGAGGTGACCTCTAAGGGCTCTTCCAACCCAAACCAGCCTGTGATTCTGTGTTTCCATATTTCAGATTACTGCTGAAACAAGGCCCTCATTACCCAACCTTTGCAAAGCACTGCCAAGTTCAGGAGTGCTTTCACAGCAGTAAACAGTACTGGTTTGATTTTGTAGGAGCTGCTTATGTTTCCTATGCCACTTCCAGCTCTTTTCACCCTCAGAGTGCATCTAAAATAAATAGAGCTAAAGTAAATGAAGCACTGCACAGGCCAATAGTTGGTCCACACAGAGTAAACTGCTGCACAGGGATGAGTCTTTTGTTTTCCCAGCTTCTAAAGTAAATAACAACCCCTTTCATAAAGGTATTAATTAAATTCAGTAAGCAAAATCGACACAGACCCTTTAGCCATGGGTGATTTTTTTTTTTTGTATATAAAATGGAAATGAATACAACAAGGAACAGCTGAGGTGTCAGTGGCCAAGTGAAGCGAAGCTTCGCCTTCCCCTCAGTGACACTTTTCTGTCTGTCAAGTGATGGATTCTGAAAATTGTATGCAATCAATTAAATGTTCTCAGAACACCATGTGAGCTATTGGAAAGTGAAACCCTATTACTTAGCATGAAGAATGAGAAAATGAACGGGCTGCGGTTCCTCTTCTCTTGAGCTTAGGGATGCTGTTCCAACCGAGCACTGGGGTAAAGCAAACCTGGGAGCAATATAGGCTGAAGCAATGGAGTTCAGCCTACACAGCCAGTGAAATACATAGCACTGTGCTTCAAAGAATCAGCAATGGACTGAGCACACTTAGTAAAACAAATAGGAGCAAGGTAGGAATAGTTCTTTGTGTTAAAAAATACTGAATCAAAGAAAAGCAGCCAGAGGCAAAAAGGACAGGACTCAGCCAGACCAGCAACCTAAACTGTTTATGGATCTGTAATGCTAGTTATTTTAAACATAAAACACCTCTCTTTGGACTAAAATAGAATGGTCAAGAAGGTATTTTGTTATAAGGGAATAGGCTTAGGGCTGAGAGATCATTCCTTCGTGACATTATTTTTTTTCTTCCCATTACAAAGTTCAGACTCTCGGTGCACATTACAAATGTCTGTAACTTATTTTATGTGTTACCACTTGGACATGGATGATTCTTTTCCATTTAATAGTTACTATTTTAGAACATATCTTTTTACATGTCAATATTGAACTTATTTTAATTATCTCCAAGAGCCCTGTCATTGTGGTGCCCAAATGCAAGGAGTTCTGATTTCACATCCTACCTGGAACAGTAAAAAAGGTTTGACAGTTGTTTTACTATTTTTAAACAAACGACCAAACAGTGGCCTAAAAACAAACCCATAAATATATAAGGAATCATTTGGAACTTGCCCCTATAGAACAAAGTGCACCACATAGCTTTGCCTTAGAAACTCAAAGGAGGGCATTCACAATTTTTTGCTCCAGGGATCTGCTTTTTCTTGCATAAATGAGGAGCCAAGTCCTCCTGAACAGACAACAGGCAATTCAGAGCACTCAGAGCTCCACTGGCTCCGTGGGGAGTTAAGGCAGGCGCTGCTTCAACACCTACAGATAATGGCTGAAGAAGAGAGCAGGAGCTCCTTTTCCTCTTGTTATTCCTTCTCCTGTTTTGCCACATCTAGAAGGAAAAGGCTGCATCATTTTGTGTTCTCGTTTGTAGGGCATTGCCCTGCCGATGTTGCTCGTTTCTTTTAAGCAAAATTCCTTAACTGGCAGCTTGCCCAAGCCATGGCAGTATGTTCACTTCATCTTCATTATAGGTGCATTGTAAGGGGGCATTATGGAGAGAAAATATGTGGAACAGGGATATCTCCAAGGTACCGATAAAAATCTTCTTGCCTTAAAATCATTAATAAAACATAAAAGCAAGAATCCAGCGGATGTTCGTAACATCCAAAAATCTTATTATCTGACAGCTGTTGAGTGGGCTCCTGCAAAATTATCTGGGTGGCTCAATACAGGCAGGTTGCCACACCTGAGCAAGCAGCAGAACTGGTATCTTTTATCCTCCCCACCAGAAGTTCAAAGACCTGGTGATCTCCCACCAAAAAAAAAAAAAAAATCACATTTGAAGCATAGGGGGTATATCTACATGGCACAACTTGGTGTCATGTGGAGAGGTGCAAACAGCAGCCCTGCTCCCTTAGTGCAGCATCCTGCCCACACTAATTAACCCTGTGTCTCAGCCTGGCTAATTAGCTGTGGCAGACCCCTGTGCTAACATGGTGATGCTCCAGTCAGCTCAGTTCTCCCCATCATTGCCGCTCCATGACAAGCAGAGACAACATGAGACGGGAGAGGGAAAGCTGCTCCGAGCTGCCAGTTCTGGATCTGTTCTGCGGCTAAAGACAGAATTTCATTTTGGGTGCTGTCAATCTCGGAATGTACATAAGCTCTGAACTCACTCGGAGAGAAGGGAGGGGTATAAAGTAACAATCCAGCCTGGCATCGCATGCAACAAGACAAGTTCAGTTCCCTTCTCAAGCAGAAGCTTGGCTGGGGGAGTGTGTGATTAAGATGAACGTTTCACAGCAAAGTATGTTACTCAAATTGCAGCTACTAAGAACCACATGGGCTGTAATTAATCAGCAACATCAAAGCAAAGGGATGACTTCAGAATCCTTGCAGAGGTACTGTAAACAATTTGTTAGGGAAGAAAGTGTCCAATTAGAAATGTGTTCTCATTTAAGAGAAATTAATTTTGTTGTCAGGAGAGACAATTAATGGCCACTATTGGGTTTCAAAGCAACTGCAGATAATCTCTCACAAAACGTCCGAACAGGGCTCAATATTTGAAATAACATAAGAAATTATCTTTATCTTCCTCTGACAGAGATAAATGCTGATATTTATTCTATGGCAAGCTGGACTGATATTCATCACCAGAACCTCTTCATTTCTTTATACTTCATTGCTACATTCTTGACAGCACTTCAGATAAATATAATAAACTGATTTTGTTGTTGTTGTTGTTCAAATAATTGTGATGCTCAATAATGCAATTGGCAAGATGTTCTTGCTATTTTTACATTCCTATTAATTTCCTTCAGGTTTTCAGTCTTCAGTTAGCCACAGAGTTTACTACACGATGCATTATTGAAACAGAAGAGAAGCTGAGGGGTTATCGACTCGTGTTTGAGGCTTCTGCCAAGAGAAGGGAATGAGTCCTGTCTCCCTTTAGAGAAAGCTGAAATGGCAAGACATTTTCAGATGTGGAGGAGACTTGCTCTTCAGTGCTATTTCTTTCCTATTGTTCCCTGAATCAGAATCCCCCACTATATCCAACAATAGTGAGCAAAAATCTTATCTGAACACTCCTGCCAGAAGAAACAGCGAAATAATGAACTGAGCTGACAATGATGTAGTTATCATCAGATTTCCTGTGGGATGAATAGAGTTCTCTTCCTATTGTTTCACGCTCTCAGGCGACCAGGCTCACATTCAAAAGGATCTTCTCCCACATCATGGTGGATGGAAAACAGACCCGGAGGCCTCCCTGTCCCCTTAGGGGCTCTCTGTAAGTGTAGGAACTACAATTTTCAGGTGGCTATTCAGTAATCCAGGGGGTTTTCTTTCACTTTATGGTTATAAAATGTCCCCATGACACACAGAGAATCCAGATTTGTCTGCAGAACCACCAAGGGCTAGCTGGATTATGACTCTTTGATTCCCTCTTGCCTGATGAAACTGGCACTCTTGATATCAGTTTCAAAAAAAATGAAAGAGATCTGCTGTGGTGTTGTGCTGCTTCTGGAACTTGGTTCCTTGGAGACATCAACTTAACACCTTAGTCCAGCACTAAATTTGCATGAGAAGTGTAAAGCAAAATACAAAAAGTAAACCATTCCCAGCAAGACTCATGGTGTTATTTTATGCATGAGGAATTCTGTCCCAAAGTATGTCAAATTTTACTTGCAGAAATAAAAGGCTGGTGTTTTATTCTGTATGTGTGCAATCTGCAGAGAACTCAGTTACTTCTTTTCTTTAAACATTCAGTGATCAAATGGGGAATCTGCTGTAAAACCGAATGGGAAGAAAGTACCATTATTTAAAGGCTACAGAAGTGCTTAAAATTAGAGCTGTGAAGGCACCAAAAAATACCAGAAATCACAGATGGTTTGCAGATAAATTCACATTGCATTTAGTCCACTCAACATCTAAAAAAAACCCCTATGCTTTTGCCTTGCTTTTCAGTCTATCTGTTGATGCCTGCTCAAAACGTACTTTCTTTAAATTGGGCTTTGAGTCGTGTTCTGTTGCCCTACACAGTCAGATCCCAGTCATTTTGAAAAATCTGCACAAATATGTATTTTTAAATGATGCCGTTAAAATTTAATATATTCTGCATATTTGCAACTATCCTGAGCAGGTTAAATAAGACATTAGCAGGGATGAAATAGTAGCAAGAACAGACAAGTAGCTCTGCAATATGCAAGTGACTGAGACAGAATGACCCAGTTGTTTCTTCTTGTCTATACTGATGATTCTGCAGTATTAGAGTCAGTTAAACATTGTTTGCCCCACCCAAACACTGCAGGATCAGGCTTTTACATAATTCTGGGATATTTGTGTATTCTGTGATTTAACTAGTTAAAGGCTTTTTTTTTTTTTTTTTTTTAATGCCTGGGCCGTATTTTCAAATGCTCTCTCTTGTCCCCTGGGTTTTCCTTCTGATACTGGCTTGCTTTGGGGAAAATTCCACTTCTATTACCATGAAAGATCAGGGTTTGGCACAATCATTCCAGCCTCCCTGCCTAGCAGCAGTCAGCAGAATTTGTTGAATACATAATGCTCCATTCTCCTCCTTACCAGGTTCTTGCGGAGGGATTTTGCAGCAGGCGAGGGGAAGCTCGGAGTGTAATGGTTGTTCAATACATGCTTGAGACATCCAGGAGCTCTTGCTCTTCACTGCACAGGCCCAGGGAAGTTTTAGATGGCACTGGACCCGCTGTTAAGAGAGTAAATATGATGGTACAGTATATGGCATTTCTTCTTGCCAAGAGCAAACTCTCACCTGCAGCCTGGAACAGCCGAGGCTGCTTTTCCCCTGGCTCATTAAAAAGCCTGACACACTAAAAATCCCTGAGACAAGTTCAGAGAGTTCTCAAGTCCCTGATTAGTAAATATTGTTTGTGCAAAGTGTAATCTCGGGACAATAAGGCCTGACACGAACCCGATTCGGCATGTGTTTGGCAATCCTCAGCTTTATTCGTTCTAAATACAAATGCAGCATGCCAAGCAGCAATCCTCTAACTCCTGAGCTTAGCTTTCCCCGTTCCACCAGCCACTTGCCAAGAGTCATTTGCTCCAGTACTTCTCACAAAAGCCAAGCTACTTCTCATAACTCTCCATCCTAATTAAGCTACTTGCTGGCTTTTATAATCACCTCTCCATACACCCATCAATCTCAGCAGGATTTTTAACAGATGAAACTTGGCTGATTTCGTCTTAAAGCACCAAGCATCCTGAAACAATAAGGTTGGGGCTTTTCCTGCTTTTCTTGCAGACCTTTTTTCTCCTCCACCTGTCAAAAGGGGAGGCCAACAACAAAAATAAATATACTCAAGTATGCTTGAGGCTGAATGAGGGCATGGAAACCTGCTGTTTTCCAGACAAGTCAAGCAGTTCTAGCAACTGCACAGACCATTATTCTCTTCAAGCTATTCCACACTCACTATTGTTCATCAACCCATCAAAGAGGACAGACAACCAAACTTTTTAACAGATATCCAGACAAAACAGGCAGAATAAAGCAAAGTTCTGGGATATTCAGAACTTTTGCATTTTAGAAATTCAGTACCTCATCTTGACCTTTACTCAGGAGAGCAGCTTGAACTAAACTTGGAGTACATACAAAGGGAGTTTTCAATCGATAAGCCCTTCTACAGCGCTGCTGCCTGCTTCAAGACCCTGCTCTGGAATCTGCAGGGCATCGAAACAGAGCTCAGCTCACAGAGTCTCTACCAGGAGATCACTGCCTCTGGAGGGGGTTTTGCGTGGAACACACGTATCCAAAAAGTGCACAGAGCATCCTCAAGTCACTGCAGCACTCAACACATTGCCCGGACCCAACTGACACTGCTCAGTTTGCCACTGGACTGGATTTACGCAGAAGCTTCTAACCCCTCAGACACTGTTATGGAAAGCATCCTACATGGGGAGAAAACAAAAGTTAACCAGTTTGATGTCAAAGGCAGCAGAGTGCTCCTTCCTGTCTCATCATGAAAGGGACATCAGCACTTGGAGATAGCAGAGCCGCCAGATGATGTGGAAACAAACTGGCTTCAAACAAAAACCTGGCTTCCTTTTGGCAGGACAGAACCGGAGCAGATGCCCTCACAGTGGGGCCACAGAGCTTCCAGGACCCCCAGGCAGGGTCAGCTCTTTTGGGTCCTGCCCCACCGAGAGCAGCAGACCCAAAAGCCACAGGCAGGACTGTGCGCTGTCGGTGCCTGCCCACTGCCACACCACAGGGCTGGGACGTGTGGCGTGGGCAGCAGACACAGAATGGATTGGATTGTTTCCAAAGGCCATTATCTGAGAAAGACTCTGCTTTATGCTCGGGCCAATATGGTAAACTGCATCCAGTTAGCTCAGGGAAAGGTCAGACATATTTTAAAGCAAAGAAAGGCCATCTCTGGCAGGTGTATCCAATTCAGAGAGATATATTATCCCCAAAGGAACATGAGAAAAAAAATCCTTATTTATTTTATTTCTGCATATTCCACTTAGAGTTACCCTGGTGCATTCATGATATGGAATTGAGCAATGTTTTCAAGCTGAATCCAGCCAGTCTTTCCTAAAATGAGACATAGTTTGTCTAAACAGACAATTGCTTACTGGAATTTGCAGATCTAATTCTGTACTTTAGTATTTAAGGCCTCCAAAAAAAGTGACAGCCATCTTCCCTCTTATAAAAAAAAGAAAAAAAGAAAGATTTTCCTTCTATCTAGAGATTATTTAGTGCTGTGTGATTGACACTGCTTCTATTGAAAGATTTAAAGATAAAAATGCAGTGTATTCAAGTAGTGACCATTTTTCATCGTCACTTAGTGACAGAACAGCCTGTAGTCAATTCCAACAGATTTATCTTTTCTGCTATTGATCCTGTGTGGGGCTGAGCTGTGCACTGGGTCTTGGCTGTGGCACTTCAGAACTGCAGCAAGAAATGCGAAAGGAATGGACAAGAGAGGTGCCAAGAAGTCTTGTTTTCATTCTCAAGCTGTTTAATTATTTCCCTCTAAGTGTTGAGACAGGCTGCTAGAAGATAACTTGTGTGTAGACACATGGCACTTCCTGATGGACAGAGGGAACAGCCCATAAATGCTATTTCTCCATGTAGCTCAGTCTACAAGGTGTTCCAGAGCTGGGTTCAAGACATTGGATGCAAATCAAAGCTTCAGGTACCGGAGGGACAGATGTTTTGTGAAAAGTAGGAACTGCCAGTCAAGTCCCCAAAGCAAACCTCCCATGACCTCCTGTGGTGAAGATGCTCTCTTGTGCTCTCATGAGGATTCCCGTCACATCATGGAACGAGTCTTTCTGCTTTTTGAAGCCCAAAGAGAATGGAAAGTATTGTCCTGAGGTTTTGGAGCACTCCAGCCTCCAAAGTTCCATTACCAATTTTTATACTTGAGACACAGAGATTAATTCTGGTCACCTTCTCAATCTGGAGTGAAGCTGAAGGGGAAAAAAAGACAAAACATTTAGATGTAAAGTAGAACCTGCCTCTTCTCAAACAGTTCAGCGCTGGGTCCCAGACTATCTGCTATTTAAACAGAGCCAGGTTTCCATATATGCTCTTCTTCACTTAAGCCAAACACATCGGTAAATGCTGATACAGGGGCTGTGAATTTGATGGCTGAATAATGTTTGAATCCTTCAGAGACCAAGAAAGCTTTCTCCAGAAGCTGTCATGCACCGCCTGATGGATCACCGCTCACAAACCATAAAGGCACTTAATGTTGGGAGCAGGCAGAACCAGATCTCCAGTTTCCTACAGCAGCTGCTCTGTTATGGAGCTAAAAGGTGCTTTTGGGCTTGTTTCCCTTACTAGGTGCTGGCTGAAATGTGACCCAGACATCTTAAATTTCCTATACATCAGGTGTAAGTTTTAAATATAAGCTGGAAAAGAGACACACAAAGACCTTAAGTGAGTGAACAGAACATGGTGCCTCTGTGCTATCTGCAGCTTTCTCATCCTGCTGATGCCATTTATCCACAGTTCCCACTGTGACTTTGGGTCTGATTTTTAGATATTTCCCACGTGGGTTAAGAAATGGAGACACAAGCACTGGCTTGAAGAAGGAGAGCTGTTCTATTCCTTGTGGCTGGGGACACCCAGCAGATTAATTCAGACAACAGCAATACCCCCAAACATTGCAACTTCAGGAACTACGTCAAGATGAAAATCACAGACTGTATTCTGGAGGCAATGACTTAACCAAAGCCAAGCAAACTATACGAACAAAACACATATTCAGGTTCACCTCATGTATGAGCTTGACAGTGTTCTAGCCCTCCTCTCCTTCCTTGTTAATCATGAGCTTCTGAGTTTCCTTTTCTAATCACTTCTGTGAAAGACGTTCTTCTACAGAGACCTACTCTTGCACTCCTCTGCAGCTCTGGCTGCCTTGTCATTTCCTGATCCAAACCCTTTTGATTAATCATCTCTGAACAGGTTTATCAGTCTGTTCTGAAGCCTGCACACAGGAACATACATGTTCAGCAGATATTTCCTCCGTAACTGCTACACTATTTTGGAGAACTGTTCCAAACTGTGCCAGCTAACTCTTGCTATTTGCAGACATGGGAGATGGGATTCTAAGCCATGAGCATTTGCCAAGGTAGCTATATGGGTATACTAGCAAAAGGATATTTCTCCTACTGTATAGCTCATTCCTGCTCTTCAGATAAACTGTACGAGTAGAAAGACTTCCACTGCCTCAGCAGAAGGTTTTGTTGATAGATAATTTCACCTCTTTCATTGCAAACCAATGTAGCAGTGATAATGCAGTTTTTGAACAGAGTGAGCTGTTTTCTCCTCAGTATTCACAGCTGCCAGAGAAGGAATATGATCATTGTCTTAAAGAATAACAAATGGCTTCATTTTGCCCCCCCAAAATAACCTGCACCTTAGATCCATTCTGAATTCTTTCCCTTGTAAGGCTTTCCTGCACAGAGAACAACACTAAACAAATTAGCAAATTACTCTCTCTGCAAGAGCCAGGTCATATTTCATCATTAGAGAAGGAGTCTGATTTTGGTTGGGTGAAAATAAATCCACAGTAACACCATTTGCTATCATTCATGTCTCAACATTTCCCCTCAAAAATAGTTTCATTTTGTTATATTTAATGCTTCAGCATTACATCTTAAAATAATGCCAATAATTACAAATCTCACTGTTTTATTTTAGGCACTGTTCTCCTGAAGTGACAGAAGCACACAGATTGAAAATGTTGCTGAAAGATTGCTGGAAGAGAGGAAAAACACATCCAAGCTTTGCCTAAGTGGTAAAAAGGAAAAGGATGCTCTTTGGACACAGTAGAAGGAGATAAAAAAGTTTGTAATCTTCGTCATTTGCTTAAAGGCTGAAGAGGATTTTGGGACAGCAAACGGAAACACTGCAGTGTCGTGGGTTCGTGGTGCAATATTTTGGTCCTTGTGGGATGTTACACTGCAATATTGAAATGAAGGATCATCCTCTGAAGTCTGCAATCTGGTGCCCCTCTCTGGCTGTCATACCCAATTCTAGGCAGAAGAAAACCAATAAGGGATATCGATCAAACTGTCTGATGTGTCAGTTAAAAAATAGCCCTTCATATGTAAACAAAAAACTATGCAGAGAAAAAAAAATTCAAAAACCTCCTCTTCCTCAAGTTATTAAAGCTCTTTCTGTTGCTATACAATGAGAATCTTTGTATAAGTTTTATGAGCTCTATCACTGATCTATTCATTTTCTAATGCCTGAAAAATTACGGATCTTCTGCCTACTGAATGAAAAAGCAAAGCCCTTTACAAGCCTATTAGGGAAACAATATTTACAACAAAGCACCAAGGAAAACTCTCCCATTAAATTTTACAGCAATTTCCTTGGAAGAGTCCTTTCCACTGAGAACAGCTGGACTTAATTGCAGATGAGCTGACTGAAGGAAGTACATCTGATTGCAGATGTAATAAAATTCATGCTTGACACCTTAATTTTTTAAAATATATATTGGCCACCATCAAATCCCTGCATTTGCTGGTTTGCAGGCTGAATCTATCAAAGTTTTGGCAGGAGAATAGACAGGGAACGGAAAAGCTTGTGGAGGCCTTCAAAGCTTGGTGCTTAAGACACAGCTTTTTAATGCTATTGATTCCTAACAATCAATATTTTTTTCAATAAGATGGTCTCATATTACCCCTTTTCCCAACCACCCTTCACAATGAACTTAGTTAGGATGAAAAAGCACTTAATGGCTTTCTTTTGAGATTTTTTTTTCCATGTTCATTGCAGTCTCTTCTCCCTTACAAAGTTCACCTTGCTCAGCCCTTCTGGTTGATACTACATGGTTGTGGAGTGGCTGACCAGATGTTTTCCAGCATAAGAACCTGCCATGAGGCAAAGCTTTGACCCAGAAGAGCTAATTTCTTTCAAATAAAAGACATTGCAACCACATCAACCCTTAAGGTTACTTCCTTCGAATCTACCATAAAATCAAAGGGCTAGTTCTTCTTCCTCATCCCTGTTGAAATTCTGTGGATAATTTAATTCTCAATGAGTTTCACAAACAAGGTTTTTAAGTACCTTTTTACCATTACATTTGAACCAAAGCAGTTATTTCCGTTAGGAGTTTTTTACAATGACTTTTCAAAAAGTGGGGTTGGTATCTTCTGTTGTGCGTCACGAGGGTGTGGAACTTGCTTAGAGAGAGACCAGGGGGAGCAGGAACTGTGCTGCTGCCACTTGAGATTGCCCAGGATCTGAGTTGCATTCCTGACTAATTGCAGCCAAATTGCTTCTGCTGGACTATATTGAGTGAACAGCAGCAGCAGTGCTTGCCTGGAGTGCAGAAAGTTTAACAAGGATGGAATAAACACTAAATGCTGCCTGAATCCTCCTGAAGCTGGGGTATATAACCCCTTCCCTCTTCAGTCTGTGATATGGGAGTGTGGGATCCTGCTCCCGTTTGCCTTTGGTTGTTACATTTGCTGCTGAAGAAAGTATTGGGATGCTCCTCCAATTCTTTCCTGTCTCCTGACCTAACAGGTCGCATTTCTGTGAAAGGAAAAAGTCATGTTTCATCCCTGTGTTGTGAGCTGAAGCTGATAATCAGGACTCATTACAAACAGAGGCTGCTTCTCATGCCTGGGTTTTTTTTGTTTGCAGAGTAACACTGCTCGGGCATCCCAACGCTTCAAAACCAACCTGCTGCTCCTCAGGTACCTAGCATGCCACTAATAGGAGCTTCGTGAATGTTGCAGAATCTATAATAAGAAACTTAATTTTTTTTTACAGGAGTAGCATTCACTACTTGTTTCTGTAAGTGGCTGTTTAACCAGGCCTGCCAAACATTGCAGATGTACACACAACTGCATTTTAATCAACCACAAAAACACTCTGTAGCGTAAGTAGTTAGGCAGCTATGCCCACAAGAGCACAGGTAAGTGGGCTAGTAAATATTTAATCAACTATTGTTGCATGGCATAGTAAACATGAATATTTAGTATAATATTTACTTACATTTACATCCCATGTTTAGAATAATATTTTGTTTAAGGACAAGTATACATTCAGATGTTTGGTCTGGTAATACTACTTATAGACACCTGCTTAGGTAAGTTATTTAAACACTGTCATAATGCAAGCAAGAAAAGGAAAGGATTAGTTTATAAGACAGAGACACAGGCACACGGCTATATACATATTTAGTTTTCTTTATGGAGTAATTACACTGTGACAAACAAATGCAATGTGCACATCAGAATCTCTTTGCAAGGTGGTAGATGTCGGCCTTTTAACATCAGACTTGTCACCTGGCAGGGAATGACCTTGGGGGATGCATTACAAAGTGCTGGACTGGCACGAGGGCAGTTTTCCAATGAACACAGCATGAAGTGCAAATATCACTGTCCCAAGGCACAGCCCCAAGCACAGACAGACCTCATGCCTTAGAGGGTAAAATGGAGGGGTTGGTGATTCTTTGGAGAAATGCAGGATCCAATCACTCCAAAGGAAAAGATTCCTTATCAAAAGCCCTGGGGATGCACCAGCTCCCTGGCAGGACTGTGATTCATCCTCCATCAGGCTGGCTTTTGCCTCCATCCTGAAATAGAGGTGGCATCCAGCTTCATACATTAATATTTACTGCAGCTTGCAGTGCAGCAATAGTCCTGTCTCAGAGCTGACTCTATTACAGAAAAGACCTGCATTATAGCAAGAGGTGGCCCTTTACAGGGATTTGGGTTTTCTGCCTGATAACACGTTTTGGACTACTGAGTCTCTATATACATTGAAAATTTCCTGTTACAGCCGCCTTGCACTCATGATGGCAGACAGCCTTTCTCTTCAGCTGGGGGCCTTCTAAAAGATTTCGTTCAGGTCTTTTTTTATTTATGAACTAAATGAGACTTCTTGTAAAATATATATCTGTATGTGGATGTGCAGGCTTGGGTACTGGTTAGTGCCATTTATATTGGACCCCTGACCAAAGCCACATCATCAGCTTGACCAGAATATTTTGTGCTAAAGCAGAGAAGTCATCTGAGGACCAGTAAAGCAGTAAAAAGCATTTAATCACTATTTCATGGGTTTACAGATGGCCCATGTTATTCAGGACTGGTTTCACAACCATGACCTCAGCAAGATGTGGCGTGGCAGTGGGTCTGCTCTTAGGGGATACAAGTTGTCTGTTGTACAAACAACATTGTCACTGCTGATATCTCTGCCAGAAGGACCTGTGTGCAGCACTGGGGTTTGTTGCTTTTTTCCTTAGCATGCACTGCCTTTTTAGCAATATGCCTGCTGAATATTAACCACCCTAACGATCCCAGCGCAGCTCCACAGCACTGCTGCTGCCTTTAGTTCTGGCTGAAGTGATTTTCTGCTTTTGTAGCAGTTTCAGTAGAGGGGCCAAGGACTGGCAGAACTACAGCAGCTGAGCAACCTTCCTCCTCTTCGCAGGCAGCTCACAGCCAGGCACCGCTGCTGACGCACAGGGCAAAGAGATGCTCCGTCCTCTCAGGCGTTTTTGACAAGGGCGTGTGGTGGTAGGACAAGGGGGAATGGCTTTAAACTGGAAGGGAGTAGGTTTAGATTAAATATTAGGAGGAAATTCTTCCCTGGGAGGGTGGTGAGGCCCTGGCACAGGTTGCCCAGAGAAGCTGTGGCTGCCCCAGCCCTGGAAGGGCTGTCCAAGGCCAGGCTGGAGCAGCCTGGTTGAGTGGAAGGTGTTCTTGCCATGGCAGGGGGTTGGCATGAGATGATCTTAAAGGTCCATACCTACCCAAATCACTCTGTGACTATGATTCTGTGACTGACACACCCTTCTCTGGCTGCAGCTGGACTGGCTGATGTGGTGGCTGTGTTTGGATGCCCATCACTGCTCTCCCCTCTGGCTTCCAGCCTGGCTGGGTTACTGAGGCTGAGGGCATCCAGGGGAACTGACCCTGCCAAGACCCTCTCAAAACAGGGTCTGCTCTCTCTCTGACCTGCCCCCAGCCTCTCTGCAGGCACACTTCATTTCTCACTGACTATCTGGTATAGCGTTGTGCCTGACTTCATTGAGAGGCTTTTAAAATCTTCAGTTTTGCTATTAGTATTGATTAGCTTTGTCCTCTTAGCAGGCTTTTTTTTTTGTGTGTGTGTGTGTGTGTCTCCTGGGTTGTTGCATCACCAGGTTCTTTATTGCTCTTTAGGGTCCTTTCCATGGATTTATAAGTGTGAATACAGCCGGGGACAGCTCTGGGAAGAGATGCTAATCTTCTGAACAAACCCCCTCCCCAGGCCATCTTTCAGTGTTTAGGAGACAATTCACAATGAGAAAGAGGACAAACAACCTGGTCATTGCATCTGGGCAAAAAGGGGAAAAAAAGGAGAAGAAAAAGAGAAAAGAGGGAGAGTTGCTCTTCCAAAGGGAGAGAATGAGTATTCAGTTACTTAGTGAGCCAATGCACCAACTTCATTCCTGCAGCCACGGGTTCTGACCTTAAAAATACAAAAGTAGTAATTAATAGTTTGCACTCCCATAGCATTTTTGCAGATTAACCTCTCCACCAAAATTTCACCTAAATCTAAATGCAGCCATTTCTGGAGTGGAAAATAGTGGTAGTTTAATAATGCATAGAAACACCATACAAGAAATCAAATCAGGAATACTATACAGATATAAAAATGCAGGGGCAGCATTCATAGTGAGAGAACTCAGCTACTCAGACTGAAATTGCTTTGTCCTGTCCAGCTAATAACCTGCCTTACAAAGCTGTTGCTGAATTGTTAAAATATTACAAGTAGGTGCTACAAGTACACTTCAGCTCCATATCTCATCTTACAGCCAGCATCTCCCAGAGCACGGTGCCTCCAATCAAATCCCCCTGCACTAATCTGATATTTATTCTGAGGAAACAGAGCTTCTGCACCACCCAAACAATGTTTTGCAGCGCAGAAGGTTTCCATTGATATCTGTCCTCCAGCCACTGACCCAGCCCTCCTGTAAGTTGTGAGAACAGCAGATATCACTTCGCCAGGCGATGCGGGTGCAGCCCATTGATTAGGTGGCCTCATCCTCATCCACTGGGAATGCATCCATTGCACAGTTTAGCTCGGATGTCAGAGAGGTACTGCAGGCACGAGAGCTGCCTCAGAAACTGATGGCAGTTATTCCGCTTTCCCTATTGCTACAAAGTCTTCTTTGCCATTTCTGTTCTTCATTCAATGTCCCCAGTCCTCAGCATTGTTTGGCATTGGTTGGTTGTCCAATGGAAAGGGGATCAGGAGTCAGTTTTAGCCTCTTCCTTGGGTGCTTGTGCCTGGGGTTTGATGTTGAGCTGCCTCCTCCCCAGCAGCACAGCTCATCCCCGTGCCTGTTACTGCAGACCATGAGCTCTCCAGCAGCACACACCTCATCCTCCTGCTGCGTGGAGAAGTCCTGTGACATCTGGATCTGGAGATGTTGCTGATGTGCAGCAAGTTCAGCTCATGGAAGAGGGAGAAAATACTCCTTAGGGGGGTGTTCACTCGTTAGCTGACCCCAGGTATTCCTTAATTGGACTCTGCCTCCCTCAAAATTCTCTCTTGAGGGTTGAGTTCTAATCAAATTAATTTGTCTCTTGGCCAGTGAGGAATAACAGTAAATCTGAAGTCCCTGAAGGCATATGGAAATTGGCCCACATGCACCATATAATTTTTAAATATGAAGGAAAAAACAGATTTGCAAAGGAAGTTTCTTCCCTGGAAAAATAAGCTATAACAGAGGGCACAGCAAAAGGGAGAAAGCAGCCAGGAGAATGCTGCAACACAGCTGGAACACAAGGTTTTGTCTGAGAAAAGCACTTGTATTTTACTAAAAAGGCATTTCACTCTGAAAATGAAATCCAGACGGGATGTTACTGAAGGTCCACATCTTATTTTCAATAAATGATGAACCTTCATGTCCCATGAAATATGAAAGTATAAAGCTGCATTTCTATTATAGTCAGCAAAGGTAGGGGTTTTTTTGTTCCCTTTTGTTTAAATATATTCATTATCAAAGGTGTGGTGCCCTTGAGAAGCTGAGACAGTTGCTTGTATTGCTGCGCAAGGAATTTGAGAGACTTGGTAAAGTTTTTATGAACAGTGATGCAGAGGTGTGTAGTGTGTCTTTCAAGACCCCTGATCCATCCATCCAGAGCTGACACCTGAGCTGTAAAGAGACATCCTTGTCAAAGCACTTACATATTGCATATACAACGAGATCGCCCTTCATTTCTAGCACACCGGTTGCAGGAGGTAGAATTAAAAGCAGAAGGGCTCCAGACCTCTTATTTCAGACTCTTGTGGCTCCAAGCATGGAAATCACATTGTCAATAATGAAAGGTCAGTATCTGAATGTACAGTTCGTGAGAGGGCATGAAAATATTTTGGAGAAAAAAGAACCTGTGCTTCAGAATTTGTCAGTGTGCTACAAATCTGAGGGGTATGGAGGGACAATGCTTGTTTGGGATGCAGGTTATCCCTGTGCATCCTTGGTTTTGTCCTGCAGCTAGGAGTGACACTGGGAAACAAACCCACCTGCATGTACCATATAGACCTACAATACAAAGGAGAGGGAAAACTATCCCGAATGGCTGGTTCCTGAAAGTCACTGAGAAAAATAAGATTCAGTTCAGCCCTTAGATACACACCAATGGCCTTATCTTATGATTCCTCTGTACCTTTTACACCTCTTACTTTCACTATAATTTTATTTTAATAACACTTTTCTACCTTCTCCCTGTCCTTTAGACACACTGGTTGCCGTTCCATATAATATTTCCATTTTTACATTGTGTGATACCCTCACACATGGTTCAAAATCAGGGAGAATTACTTATCTCCTCAAAAAGTAACAATGGTTGCTATTAACCAAGTTTTGGTCGCTGCAGTGCCATTGGGAAAAAGTGGCTCGATTGACTCCAGTTATAACCCAGGAACTGAAGCAACCAGAAGTCCTTGCCTAAGTTGACAGGAGCCTTTCTCCTCTGGCTGTGTATTTCCAAGGAAAGTGCAGGCACAGTCATGCTGGGTATTAAAGGAGATCCATTTTATGCCAGTTTTTGTCCATGACAATCTCATCAGCAGCCATAGAAAATGATATGAAAAGCCTGAAGATGGATGTTAACAATTCATTTCCTAAATTTCCATAGTTAATGTAAACTTAATAACTTCCTTGTCCTACCAGCTTGATTGTGCCTGCTGGAGTTCACTGCTTAAATAGTTCTCCCTGTGAGGAAAATGTACCAGGGGCATCATCTGGACCAGCTCGTTCACTGCCAGGAACTGGGATGACTTCTTAGAATAACGACCTAGGCAGCTTTTTTACAAATCACTGCAAGTTCTGCTCCTGTGAAAAGGGTTTTCTGAGAAAAAATTCACGGGCACAGCACGTCTGGAGGCAGGCAGCAGCTGAAGATTCCCCTCTCTTTCCATGGGAACGGTGCCTTTCCCAGGGCACCTCTCAGAGCAGCAGAAATCCTGCACGACATCAGGTCAGTCTTACCCAGAGAGGCTCCAAAGGCTGCTCCAGCAGCTGAAAATCTTTAGAGGTGCTTTATAAATATGCCCACTCTTACAGCAGGTGCCACATCCTGGTCCACCAAGGAATTTTCCTGCATCTGTTCCATGGAGAGATCTGTGCAAGGCTGAAGGTCACAGCTCTGAGAAGTCCTTGTGTTATGTGACCTCAGCTGGCTGGGATGTGGTCCTGGGTAATGTCTAATGGGTTTCGTATGACTCAGGTTTTTCTCCTTTGTCCTTCCTTCTCCTTGCCCAGCATTTTGCTAGTTAGTGGTTGTGCAGCAACAGCTGCAAAGTACTCTTTACGGGCAAATTATTATTAACATCGCTTTGCCAAGTTGGCACAAACTATTGAACAAGGAGTCACGGAGTGGTTTGGGTTGGGAAGGACCTTAACGATCATCTAGTTCCAAACCCCCTGCCACGGCCAGGAACACATTCTTCCAAAGCATCACTCTTCCGAGCAGCCTGCTCGCTGCAACCCTCTTAAGCAGAGCACGCATTTTTAACTCCACACGCAGTTTTATCCGAGAAGAGGCTAAAAGGCAGAGCTGGGCTGGCTGCAGCCCCTGCTCCGCTCCCCCAGCCCTCAAAGGCTGCGGGAGGGGAGCGATGCTCCGCGATGTGGCAGCTCCGGAGGTGCCAGGCGAAGCTAATGCTCCAGAGCGATACTAGAGGGCACTGTAAACCTGGCAGTTTTGGCTGCCGAATGGGACGAAGCAAAAAATTGAAGTGTTTGCTCTACGCGGTCGTCAAAGCTCTCCTGGTATTTAGTGCAAAATTAATGCTCACCCCCGGGTCCTGAGCAAATTAATTTGTGGAATTACCTTCTGCTGTCGTAGATCCCCCTTACAGTCCGGGGTTCTTATTCACTGCCAGGCCCTGAACTGTTGCATCCACTGCTGGAGGGGCTCCTCTCCCAGTAAATGGGCAGCCTTGGAGGAAAGGGGAGCAAGAACCATTATGAGAACTCAGCAACAGCAACTTTTTTTTTTTTTTTTTTTTTTTTAAGCTATCACTTAGCAGTAATGTGTTCATTAATTGGCAGTCAGACCACTGCCTGGATTCATTTAAAACCTGATGGTTTCCTTTCATTGTGGTAGCAAAGGTTTCATCCTGCATCTTCCCTATATGCCAACATCATTTTTTTCCATGTGCCTGGTTAAGGATGCACACCTATCAGGGAGAAGGAGAGTTCCTGCACTGTGATAAAACAAAATTGTTTTTAAAAGAGTCTTTTAAAACACATTTAAAAATAGGAACATGTTACTCTAAATTAAACACTCCAATCAATGTGATCGATAGATTAATGGGTTTCAGTACCTGTCTCCTCAGACAGTCCTCATACACCCATCACTGTAATTTATAATTCAGTGTTCAACTTAAATTAGTAAAAATTAAACTGAAACAACAACGGACTGACAAGTAAACAAGACTTCCCAATTTAAATGTAAAATGTTTACCCAATATGCAGAATCAAGCTCTCCGCTCTTGCAATATCAATGCCACACAAAATAAACACAGAGGCACGGGGAATAAGAGGAAAAGGCATCTTGAGAGGTCACCTAGTCCATCTCCTTCCCCCAGGGTAGGATCAACCCTGCCTAAATTGGTCTTGGCAGGAGAGTTTCTCTAACCTGTTCATCCCTGGGGGTTTTAAAGGAAGCTCCACAGGCTCCTCAGATGGTCCATTCTGGGTGTCAGCTATTCTTAGAGATGGAACATTTTCCCCAAAGTTTAACCCAAATTACCTTTACTGCAGTCTAATCCCAAGAATTCTGTCTGTGAGCAACAGTTCCTTGCTTTTGTAGCACCTTTTATTTTTGGGGAGATTATTACTGCATCTTCATCAGCCTTAGGCGTTGGAATACAGTTCTTTCCCTCTTGGGAGGTTTATTTTCTAGACTGTTCTTTTAATTTGCTGTATTTCCCTGGAAGTCTGATGACAAAACTGCTCCTTCCCAACACTCAGCAGAGACAGGAGCAATGTGCCAATGTACCACACCACACTCTCCTTATGTACAGCAGTGTCAGCTCTGCTTTGCTCACACCAGGGTACCACAGTTGGCTCAGGGTTCATTTCTAGCCCATGGTATTGTCCCTTTCTCTTAGAAATGCTGCCTATGCAGCCATTTCTGGACACATATTTCAGTAGTTTTCATACATTCAGCTTTGCTCTCGTCCCTGTAGAGCACCAATCTCTTCTTTCCAGCCTGGTTCTTCAGTTTGTTAAGATTTTCGAATCTTTCTCTTGTTCTCTGAGAGCACTTACAGCCCCTCTCAGCTTGGTATTGTCAACAGCTGCAATATGCCTCCTCCGTATTCCACCACCCAGGTCACTAATGAAAACATTGAGTAATGCCAGAGCTGCACAGACCCCTCCAGCACCGTATTCAAGCCATCCTTCCACTTGGACAGCAAACAGTTTTCAGCGTTTCCCAGCTGGTTTGGTACCTGACAGCATTTCTCCCCATCCACATTCCCCTACCTCGCTCCTGGAACACCCCATGAGTCAGAGTCAAGACCTGACAGCAGTCAAGCTGCAGCTCCTCCCCTCTCAGAGACCTGCTGCCCCGCCACAGGAAAATTAGATTGGTTTGACATGATTTATCCTTGACAAAACCACAGCTTGTGGGGCTGCTGCATCCCTCATGCCAGTGCCATGCCTTGCCTTTGCATCTAGCGGGCAAAATTCTGTCCCCGTTGAAGTAAGGGACAAAACTCCCACAATCCAGGGACTTTACCATGTCCAGACTCCACCCAGTCCCCAGAAGCAGTGGAAATACCATCACATTCCTGCTCATTTTGGTAAGCAAGGGTTTATTTCCATGGAGAGCTGCAGAGGCAGAGCATGATCGGGGATATCACAGCTGGGTTTGAGCTTTGAACCCCCCGAGTACCATCATGTTGTGGACACACAGCCCCTCCCCAAAACTGTGCTAGCTCATTTCCTTGGGACAGTTCACTAGAGGTGGGAGGAGGTACAATTTACACTCTGAAGGGAGCTGCAAGGAGGTATAAATTACTCAAGCACAAGCTACCTAAGATTCACTTAAAATTTGGCACCAGAAATGTAGGAGATAATCAAGTTTTCCTTTTTGAGATCTTGTGTATTTAAAACCTGCTGTGTTTAATTTTTGCAGTCACAACAATGCTCATTCATAAATATTTCCTAATGTTTGATCCTATTAGTATGTACAGCGCAGTGTTTGATTAATGGACTAGAACAATGCGATCAAATATATTTTGGGCTCCAGAATACCACTTTGTAATGCCTAATATTTGATGAGATATTACAGATAGGCTTGTCTTCTGACTAGAAGCGATTGCACTTGAATTCTGAGAAACCCAGATACAGATCTTGGATAAGATCTGAATTTCAAGCGAGTCCTAATTACACAGCACACTGGACCAAAGCTCGAGGTCTGCACATTTCCAGCGCTGGATTCTTCACAGCTCGGATGCAAATGTTGTTTCTTAGCCCTCTCTCTCAGGAATTCATAACATATTCATCAACTTGTAGTACCTAAGAGCCCTGTCCAACTGTATTTGGAAGACCTTAATTTGACTCCGGTAGGAGTTTAACAATATTAATAACTAATATTAAACTGGATTCCTAACGGGGATGCCGGGACAATACTCTTTGATCGCTGCATTAATCTGGTGCAATTGTGTTTATATCAGCCTCGTTCATCCCATGTGAGCTCAGTGCCATCTTGGCATGAATATGAAATATGCAAATCTGGGGGATACACGTTAATAGTGGGTCCATCTGCTTGGATCTTTTATTAAAGGGAAGTGTGAATGCAGTTGCCATGCAATACACTCTTACACACAAAGACCACGAGTTACAAAAACAAGAGAAAACATCTCGTGCTTTGGCCTTATTGATATTTCACATTCGTTGTTTCTGCATCCAGTTCTCATTTTAATTTAGAAAATTTCCCCAAAACGAAATTTGAGTGAAAAAGCTCAACAGTTAGCAATGACTGTGCGTATACACGCACGCACATCTCTTCCTCTCTAGTGACAGACAGGATATTACTTTTCCACTGCATATGAAATTAATACCAGAAGCACAAGAAAAAACATGCAAATGCCATCCCTTAAAGCCTGATCTGGATCTCACTTCTACTGCTTAAGACATATATAACATCGAGGAAAACTAGTTGTTGGACTGAAAAAGAGGGTAATCCAGAGCTGGTTTGGGAGAGCCAAGCCCAAACATGAGCTCAGCCTTGGCTATGGAGTCACAGCCCAGTGCCTCCACAGGGATATGGATGAGCTGCTGTGTTCTGCTATCCCCCTTTCTCTGTAATAAAGAACTCTCTCAACTCCATCCAAAAGGAAAAAGCTCCCATGACTCATGGTTCCCGCACACTGCCCTGTCCTTAGCTTGCCTCCCTTGGGTGCGTCCCGTTCCATGCTAATGGTTTGTGGGGAGTGTGCTGCGATTTATTCAACAGCTGGCAGGTCACAGCTCCGCGCCCCAGGTATGCAAGTGCTGATTCGCGTGTGGAGGGGAGAAGGTGCCCTGATGACATCAAACCGAAGTATCCACCTTGCTGAGCATTCTTCATCCAGGGCCGGCCCTCCATCCACCACCCTGCAGAAATGGAGAGCTCCCGGCGCCACAGCTGGTTCTGAGCCTCACACTCATCCCAGCAGGCTGCACTGAGCAATCATTTTATTCAAGGACACTGGGATCTGATGTACAAAGGGGCCCATATTCTCCTCCTTGATTCACAGATATTTGAGTAGGCAGCAGAGTAAGCAAGAGGAGTTTTTTCCATATCTTCAATATGCAAATAGATGAGTGAGCTCAGCTCTCTATTCATTGCTTCCAACATACATGACACAGATGATACTGTTCCCATTGTCACGCTAGAGCTGGGGGCTTGATGACAAGAAATTCACTGAGCTTCCATCTGCATAGAGCTGAGATGGTGGTTGGGTGGGGAAAGTTGCTGCATCGGATTATGTCAGCTCTGCTGTCTGCATCCACGATTTATTAGCTGTGCCTGGGATCTGAGAAGCCAGTTGAAATCACAGTTATTACATTATATCACATGATCAGCTCTTGGTGCTACCTGGGGTGGGCCTCATTTGTCACTACCCAGGACTGGCACCCTTCTCTCTAATTCTAGGCGCTGCGATCTGGGAGCCAGCAAAACAACTGAAGGGAGGGTTCAACCAGCACGTGACCCAAGAAAAAAGTTAGGTGTTGAGATTTATTACATATGTATTTCTTAATAGCATCTTGGCATAACTGGGTCAATTATCTGGGAATCGGCACGTGTGTGCCTGGGAGGGGGACATGTGCATGGGTCTGCGGGCTCTGTGCTGCTGAACACATCACCTGCTTGGGAGAGAATGGATGTGTTTATCCCAGTGCCAAGGAAAGAAGGAAAAAAGAACAAGGCAACCTTCCACAGCCAGCTGATTATGAATTTCCCACTTCAAATTGTCAGCATTTATTCAATTACTTCACTCATTACGAGTGTGTTCCTCAGCCGCTAACCTAAAACCCCGCCCTGCTGCTGTCAGCTCCTTTAGGAGCGACACGTTCCTTCCTCAGGTTAAAAAGCTTTTGTGGAAGGCAGCTTCTCCCAGGACAGGGCTCGGGGCTGCTGGGGGAACCCAGCCCTGCCCTGGGAAAGGAGCTCCTCTCCCTCTGCTGCCCTCCTTGAGCACGGGAACCCACCCAGGGATTGAGGTGAATCCTCCATGGGGTAGCAGGAGTTGTTTTTAAAGCCAGACACTCTCTGAGGCAGGAATTAGTGGAATTCACAGGGCTCAGCCAAGGATACAGAGGAGATCCCCAGAGCCAAAACTGTATATTCTCCAAACATTTCCACTTTAATAGTAAGTTAAAAGGAAAGTTCCCCTTCTGAGGGGTTGTTAATTATAGATCCCTCCTTTAAACAGTCCTCCTGTTTTTATCCACGCTTACACCCCCACAGCTGGTTAAGATGAGGAAAGCTCTACCTTCCCCAAAAAATCAAATACATCCGAAATGCTTCCTGAGCTGATTCACTTGGCTGGGCTCCTATTTGATATATGAAACAAAAGACAAGGCAGCAGAAAGCTACATATTTTCCCCGTGTCAAGGTGAAGCAGTCCCCATCACCCAGCCCATCTCTGCTGGGGTTAATGCGCATCAATAATATTTAAATGATGAAAGTTTTTCAGCAGAGGCAGTAATGGGGTTTTTTTCTGACTTGTCATGCTTGTTTTCCTTAAAGAGGCAATGACCTGCTGTAGTCAAGGCTTGCAGTTTGGCACGCAGGAGCGTTTTGAGAAGCGTTATCTCCCGAACAGAACAGCAGCCTCATGTTTCCCTGCACAACAACCTTTCTTAGCCTAAAATGCTTTGCATCCCATTTCCTTGATCTGGCTAAGTGCTTGCATGCTGAAAATCCCACCCTCCCTCCAGCTGTCCTTCTGGCAGGGAAGTGACAGCATCTTCTCTCTGGAGAGTACAGTCACTGCTCCTTTGGTTATCTAATCAGGGAGGGCAAAATTCACGCAGGGCCCTGTGAAACCGGCTGAGCTGCAGAAAATGCATCCCGAGGTCTTGTGCGGGAGGGTGGGAGGAGGCAGCCGGGGAAGCCTCCCCTCCCAGAACAGATGCTCTCTGCCATTTCCCCAGTAGCTTTCACAAAGGAAGAAAAATGTGGAGTACTCCAGGGACTGAAGCATTCGGCTCTTCCCTCTCCTGCTGCCCGGGTCTGTGTGTGCCTCGGAGCGGGGCAGGGTCTGCCCCGAGGCCAGAGCAGCCTGGGCAGGAGGGCAAGGAAATAAATGTCCCCCACCCACCCTCCCGGTGGCAGAGCTGGCTGGTGCTCAGTTTCTCAGGGTTTGTGTGGGTTTTCCAGCATTTCTCCTAACTACAAAATATTATTCCTCTCTCTGCCTTCTAAAACTCCGTGATTTGTCTTTGCACCAAGCACGAGGAACTGGGAAGCACAAACCCTCCCATCCTGATCAAGCTGGGAGCTTTCTCCACATTCAGCTTGCTGAGAACAAAAGGGCAGTACAAGGGTGTTGAGATGAGACAAATCCCCCCTGGAAGTGCGAGGTTCAAGCAGCCTTCACCTCCATCATCTGAAACATTCCAAACAAAAGCATCTTTAATTCACTCCCTCCCTTTTTCCTGGCAAACTTCTCGCCAGAGGTCCTGGTGGGCTGGAGAAAGCCACCACTGGAAGGAGGTTTGGGTAGAGCTGTGCTTGGCAGATATCACCCCTCACAAAGGGGTCTCTCGCCTGCTCCTGGGCTCGGAGCACATTTCCAAGCCCTGTGTTCCCACCTAATAAAATGCTTACTCACTTGCAGGAGGCACTTGGACATCCTTGGCCGCACGCTGCTAGATAAGGAGCATAAAAAGGAGGTATTGCTGTTATAGGGGATACAGCAATACGAATCCTCAAATGAAACATCCTTTATAAGCCTGGTTATTATTCTGGCAGTGATCTGGGCTCACTCTCAGCGGGCTCAGCTGAGGTGTTAGCGAGTGCATCGCCTCGGCGAGCGGGACTGCGAGGTGTCACGTTTACCTTCTGTTGTTTCAGTACATCCTCTACCATCCCAAGCCGGGAAAACGCTTCCCTCTTCTTCCACGCATGTCAAAAGCTCCATTTGCCATTTAGATTTAGGGAGCCAGGTATAGCCCTGGTATAAACAGGTGCGAGCCCGCATATGTCAATAGAATTACACCTGATATAATGGGCTTACATTTGGCCCTTGAGCCCTGGGGATCCCTCTGGGAGCAGAGGCTGTATTAAATATTAAGGGCCTTATTCTCCACGCCTGCCTACGCTGGAGTAATTAAATCTCCATGCAGACCCATTGATTTTCAACCGCCTTCTCCTCGTGTGAGGAGGCAGCGCTCGGCACGAGGGAGGGAGCCCAGATGTCCCCTCGAGGAAAAACACATCCATTTTCCCTCCCCACTGAAATTTCATCCGGAAGAGAACTATACCCAGCATTAAGTATCCGCAAAACGCGCTTGGGTGAAAGAATGCGAATGGTCTAAAAGGAAACAATGACTCCAACTCTTCCCAGCCGGTGACAGCGGCGCTGCCGCTGCTTTGCCGCTTCCTCCGGGCTCCCGGGGCTCTGAGCGCCACAGACAATCCCTCTCCTTCCCAGCACCAGCACCTTCGGAGGCAGACCAGCGAGGGGCTGGGCGATTTCCCACCCTCGCAGCCTGCCCCTGCATCTCCTGGATCGCTGTGTAGCCGTGGACAAGCCCCAGAGCTGCTGCCGGTCCCTCCGGGGGGGTTCCACTCCTTGGTTAATTCGCTGCTTCGCCTGGAGCCAGCGCCTTTTACCTGTGTCTGTACAAGTATTGTTGCCAGCTTGCGATCTTTTGAGCTTGCAGGGCTGTGAGAAACGACTTTGGTTTTTCCTTAAATGCCACGGAGTTTAGAAGTGTGACGACTCACACTGTGCTGTTATTCTTTCCAATTGAAACCTAATGATGCGTGCATATCACTTAACTCTGATGTCAATAATCAGCACACCACTTGGTCTTTGCCGTGGCTATTAGAGGGAATGAAAATGAAATACCAGCTCCGTTTTATCCTGTTACTGTACCATAATAACTAATAAAGAAGTAATAAGGGAGACGTGGGGAATTTCCCGGGGAGTCATTACTACAGAGCAGACCTAAAGGCACACAGTGAAATCCAGGAATATTAGCCAGCCTTGGATTCCCAGCCAGTACCTCTCACTTAAGCTATACTGCTGCTGTAAAGTAAGCGTTTACAGAAGAAGTTACCATGTGGAAAGTATCAGACCGTGTCCTGGAGAGGAAACCGAGCCAGAATCAAAGACATCCTTGCAGGTAAAGACCACCCTGTGCATCAGCGTTGCCTTTAGGCTGGGCCACAGTCAAGACACAATGCCAGCATTTCATAAATCTCACTTATGCTCCAGAATATGGGAAACGTTTCCCAGCAGAGCTCTAAATCACCTCTGTCTGGTTGCAGGATGAACCATGTGTTTTCCAGGGACTCCTATATGGGATTGGCCACCCAGAGACCTCAGGGCAATGGGTCAAAGGAAACCATATAACAAAATCCTGAGTGCATGAGGTTCAAACCACGTGTAAGATGGACAATGCATTTTCTGGCTTAAAAACTATTCAATTCTTGGTTAGGAAGGAGTAGTCATTTTTTGGTGGTTGTATACATAGCAGACAGTGATGATTCTTTGGTTTTCCTCCCCATAAATGAACTGTCGTTTATCCATGAACTGTCATTTATCCACGTGTCAAAAACCTGTCGCTGCTCAGGAGTTCTGTCTTCAGCAGCTGCCTGGTGCAGGGAAAACTCGGACCTTTACCTGCCACAGTTTTATCCACCTTGTCCACAGCTGGAGGCTCCTCTGCCCCTCAGCATGGACACAACAGAGTTGACCTAAGGCACCTCAGCTGCTTGTCCAGCCCCGAGCTGGAAGGTGCTGTCACACCTTACAGTCCGGCATGTTCATCCCCCACCTTTCCAAAGCCAAACCTGGTTCGCTTAAATCTCACAGCACATTCCCACCAGTACCAAGCATTTCCCAGCCATCTGATTTCCCCATCTCCAAGTTCCTGCTTTGTTTATCCTATTAATTCCAACCACCCCCTCTTCCCCCAACACACACGCACGCAGCCTCATTTACAGCATCTTCGCCAGCAAGAAGCCTCCCCAAAATATTCAGGGCACACCAAGCGAGGACTTACACGTGTGGGGAAACCCTCGTGACTGGAGATTTTTTTTTTCCCCTCTCTCGAGCAAACACGAGCTCATGATTTTTTTTTTTTTTTAAGCTCTTAAAGGAAAAAGAATAAAAGAGAAGCCCCGAGGAGCGGCATTCCCGGCTGCCGTTATCCAAGCGGGGGCAGCGGGACGGCGCGGATGCTGCACCGGGAGCCGCGGGGCCGCCGGGGCTGAAGGCTCCCGCTCGCATCCTCCTCTTCCTCGGGTGGTTTTCCCTCCCTCCTCCTCCTCCCCCCCTGCATTTCCTCCTGCACCTTTAAGAAGCCCATTGCCGCCGGTGGGATGGTGTGTGCTAAAGCTGCACAGAGGAAGTTACGCAGCCGGGATCAGGCACGGAGATAAAAGCTCCGATTGTGATTGAAAGTGAGAGCAAAAGGGATTTCAGCCTCGGCATTAACTTGCGAGGGGAGCCGGGATTGCACAAAGCTCCCCCGGCCATCTGCCCTTGGGGGCCGGCGGCGCAGCGCCTGCCCGCCGCGCTGGGCTGGGCAGGGCAGGGCAGNTCTCCCCGCCGCGGGATGAGGGGGGTTTATTTCCCCACTCCGGAGTTTGGGAAGCCGGGGGGGATCCCCGCAGCTCAGGGCGCCGGCTCCCCGCGCCCCGCCGATCCCCTCCCCAGTCCGTGCAGCCCCCCCAAAGTCCTTTAGTGGAAAAGACAGCGGGGAGGATGGGCCGGAGCGGGAGCGGCGCGGGGTTTTGCCGGGAACCGCGAATCCATCGGGGAGAGCGGCGGGATGCGATGCGAGCGCGATTTCCAGGGTTTCAGCCGGGAAATCGCGGGGTAACCGCGGGGTGCGGGCTGCGTGCCCCCCGCTGGCCCCGGCTGCGCTGTCCGGTCAGCGGGGGGAAGAGGAGAGCGACTCCCGCTCCGCCAGCGCGGGGGGAGAGCGGAGAGTTCACGGGGAGAGCAACACTTCGGAGAGAAAATTAAAAACTCCTTCATTGAGTTTACTTTCTGCTCTTAATCCGAGAGCAGCTCAGTTGTTGCTCAGCGTTGTCCCTTTATTTCAATAGGGTGTTAATCCAATAATAAGGAAAAAAAAACAAACCCGGAGCCAGCTAAGTCAAGACACAATCTAATTTTGTGTTTTTAATACTCCGGCTATCAGTCCCCAGTGAGTGCTGAGTACTCTTCAAAGAGAACAAAGAGCATTGATTCTATTTGTTCCCATGAACTGCAGTTTCTTAATAATATCAGGTGAAGATTTATTTTCTAAGAACCAAACCAAATCAAGCAGGGTGAAACCTTTAATTTGGGGAGCCTCTCTGCCCCGTTTGAAGTATGTTGTCTCTTTCCAGAGCCAGCACTCCAACTATTTCTGCAGAGGGACTGCACTTGCTAAGTGAGTGGTGAGCCACAGACTTCACTCCTAACCCGCTTGCCTGGCTGATGGACTGACAGTAAATGCATTTTTTTCCAGCAAATTTTCATTTCCCTGGGAATCTGTGACATTTAGCCAGCATAACAAGACACTAATAGATATTATAGATCCTTTCTACCTGGGTTTTTCCCTGACAGCCATTCAAGTGCAAGATATAATTGTTGAGGCTGTGAAAATAGATCCATAAACTTTACAGCACCGGAGTCCTCATTAAAACTACCCTGCTTGTTTTCTACACAATACCCGAGTCTCTCACTCTCTGCTGTTATCAGGCACTTGGCAGTGACCAGTTTGATGTAATAATTAGGAACTGACTTGTTATAACTAAAAAGACAGCTCTGATGTAAGTAGGACTTATAAACACTGTGTCACAGTGGCTTATTATTTTTACTACATTTACTCATAATATAAAAATAGCAGCCAGTCTATTCTTTTTCTGGGAGTTTATTCAGGTCCAACGCAGCTATAACAGGTTCTTCGTTGAGAGCTGGCAACGAAACATGAGAGACAGCTTCTCTTTTCTGAACTCATTCATCTCAATCAGCAATGTTTCAAGCAAAAAGGGGGGAAAGGGAGAGGGGAGCAGAGCAGTGTGAAGCCCCCGAACACGGATCAATGCATCTGTTAACCTGGAGTTTCTGAGCTTCAGTAACTCAGCTTCACAAGAAAGCAAATGCTAAGCATGCTGCTGAGGGAGATATGCCTCAATTGTGAAAGAAAAGTTGGGGAAAGAAATAGAAAGGGAATTATCCAAAGGTAAATTTCTGTTCTGGATATGTGTCTCCCACCTTCTTGGATGAGATCTCCCTCCTGAATCTAATACTGAGAGAGGGTTTGACTTTTTTCCCCTCCCTGCTTCGGTTCTTTGTCATTTTGTTTTGTAATTACTTACAGTTTTTATAGCTCTACTGGAAAGACAACAAAATTGCAGAAATGTTGCTCTAACCTGAAATGAATACTGGGAAGGTCATTGCTCTTTGTATTAGGTGAACCTAAATGTTATTAGGACTTTAAATTGTTTTTTATTAAATGTTATTGTTCAGATAAATCATATGTGGGGATGTTGGACAATGTATCTGTCTCCCCAGCTGTCTTATTTATTTGCTTATCTTTTTAGGACTATAAATTCGTCTGTCTGTCCCTGCTCTGTCTGCATATTCCCCATCTTCTAATGACCCATAGCTGCTTCTTGATATTATTTGAAGACCCATTAGAGCTCCTGTTGTCCAGCTGCTGTTGCAAAGCAGATACCTTAAATTGGGCACCGCTCCTTCCCTTCTCCCAGACAGCAGAAAAGCCATAAGCATCTTACTATGGATTGCTTTTTATTAAAGTTGTATATCTCCCTGTTACAAAAACCTGTCTGGTGGCTTGGCAAGCCCAGCTGAGGGCTCTGCCTCCTGAGGGGCCCCTGTTCTTCTTCTTGCTCCAGCCGTCCCCCCTTGCTCCCACCTAATTTGTCTTCCAATTTCTTGCAGGTCCCTCGTGCTGATGAGCTCTGCCTTTGCCCTGACCATGAAAGAGAGAGGAGATCTCAGGTAGCCCCATGGCTTGCAGCTGAAGGTTTTGGTGCTCCATTGCCAAAAGGCAGAATTGGACAGGAATCGTCGCCACCACCGCAGGACACAGCGAGAGAAGCCAAGGCCAGCTCTGCCCCAGTCACCCCAGTGACCACCCAGCACCTGCTGGGACCACCACGGATCTGAGCACCCGACCTGTTCACGCTGACACAACCATCCTTTGGGAAAAGGAATTTTATCTCCAAGCAGTCCCTCTTGTCAGAGCTGTACTGATGACCAGATGCTCTCTTTATTTTATGTGCTAACGCTCAAAAACCCCAATAATTAAGGCAGGTACGGTTTAAGGCACTTTCCACAGCGACGCATTTGGAGCAGAAGGTTGAGGAAAACCTGATCCAGCACCATCTCACGGCCTCTCCAATTTACTCCTATCAAATTTCATCAGCAGCTCAGAACTTGATCTTTGTATTGATTGACTGGAGTCACCTCTAGATATTTTCATGCTGATTGGAAGACCTTTCGTACAATAAAAGGGGGAAAAATGAGGTTAAGGAAGACTTTTGACCACTGATCAGCAACTCTGGCCAAAACTTTCCCAATCAAGTGAATTGCAAAGTTGGCTTCTGTGCCCAGAGGAACTTTCCAAATCCCGACACAGCGTGCAGAGCGGGCTCATCCCTGTTACTGTCTGGATCTCCTTCGAGTGGAGCATTTTTAGATGAGGAGTTTCCATGCTGATCCCGAGAGCCACCCCTAGCCCAGTCGCTGCCTTCCTCGGGACTCTCGGCACTGCCCTCGCCCAGGGACCCCGCGCTTGGCCGCAGCTGCCATGCTCTACCTGGCTGCTCTCCTCGTGCACTGCGTCCCCCTGGCCATGGGGCAGTATGACATTTGCAAGTCCTGGGTGACCACGGACGACGGCCCCTCATGGGAGTTTTACGCTTGCCAGCCCAAGGCCATGAGGATGAAGGATTACGTGACCGTGCGGGTGGACCCAGCAGGGATCACCTGTGGGGACCCTCCGGAGAGGTTCTGCACCCATGTAAGTGTTTCTCTCCTTGCTTGCTGGCTTAGAACAAACTCTGCTGGTGGCTGGAGGCAGTGTCCAGCCCAGGCGCCACAGTAAGGGCGTTCTGGGTCAGGGTGGCCGCAGTGGCCGCTGCCTGGAGCTCTCAGTCTGCAGAGCAGGGAGAAGGCGCCCTGCCCATCCCGCTGCTGTGCCAGTCCTGCAGCAGGGATGGGGCTGGCATGCCGAGGGGAGGGCGAGGAGGAGCCAGGGAGGCCTGAGCAAGTCCTGGGTGAGGTCTGGATTTTGGAAAAGCTCTGCCCCTGCAAGCGCACGACCTGAGCTGCTCCTCTGCTTGCTCAAGTGTGGGGTGTGCTCCCCGGTCCCGCCCCAAAGGGCTGCTCCAGCACTGCTGGGATTTTATAGGTTGTGGGTAGATGGTCTCAGTTTGAGGCAGAGTGAAGGGCAGGGCGGTGGGGTGGTTTGGCCCCTGCACACCCACAGCCCTGGCAGTTGGTCTGATAGCCACAAATTTCACTAAAGCCCCTGAAAATGTGGTTTTCCCTCTCTTCTAGCCTCCATATGAAAGGGCTCTGTGGACAGACATTTGCCCTTGTAGTTAAAATCTTTAACTTATTTTCTCTTAAATATTAATCATTGCATTTCATTCCGTGCACCACAAAGCTCAGCAGGAACATTTGATTTATAATTCACAAGGTTTTACATTGTTAAAGAGTTCAGGGGTCAAAGCAAAGAGCCAAACAGTAATGCCCCCTCCCAAAGGTCCCCCAGGAGTGGTCCAGGCACACATTTAAGGGACAGACACCAAGCCAGCCCATGCTGGCAGGGTTTCCACTGGGCTGAGCACTGGACAAAGAGTGTCTTCTGAAAGAGTATATTATTCTTTTATTATAATGAGAAGGGGAGTTCTCCCTCTAAGTCAGTGCAGGCAGCCCCATTTTCTATTGCCAGTGCTACCCCATGCCTCAGTTTGCCACTGAGGAAATGCCCTGGGCTCAGCCAGTCAGGGCACCTCTTGAAAGTACAAGAGAAAAATGCTCCTCCAACACCAAGGAATGCCAAACATTTATGATCATCAGGACATGCTGCCTGTAGTTACCCAGTTCCCTCCAGCCTAAGGGCTCTCATTAGTACCAGGGTAGACATTTCCACTAATTCCAGATAAGTAGCAGCTTTTCCTTTTAAAAGATCGTTTGAAAAGAAAGATTAAGTCCAAGGTTGCAAATAAAACCGTTAACTATTGATGGGTCAGTCTGTATTTCCATTTATCTGACTGGCTGCAGAAGGATTAAAAGGAGAACACCAGATTGCTTCCCACTACACTCACTGCAGCTCTTTGCAAACCCTCTCTGGTTAAGGATGCTCCAGACTTCAGCTCCACTGACCTCCAAGGAAGCAAAAGACACAAACTGCAATCAGCTCTCTGCATCTCTTGATTCAGTCAATACTGAGCTGAAATCTTTCTATTCTGGGCACCAGCAGTATTTCCTTGTAGCGTACGCCTGCCATGTGCTGTAACACTTGCAAACACCGTGTACAGCCGTGAATGAGAGCTACACAAATACAAAACATGGATTTGCCTTCCTGTCCCTGCCTCACCCCAGCCTGGCCCGGCTCTCGCCTCCCAAAACAGAAACCAGCACTCAGAGCAATGTCCCTGAGCAGTTCCCTGGTGAAGCATCAAGCTAAGAACAGGAACAATACATTGCAAGATATTTTTTAGATTTTTTGGGGATGGGTTTGTGAAATACCACTGTATTCATGGCCCTCACTCCCTCATCTTACACCAGTGCTGCTCTCTCCAGAGGACTAAAGAGTTATAAAAATGAAGCAGAGGAAGAGCAGCCCTGCTGAGGTGAGCAAGGAGCCCACCCAGCACCCAGTGCCCAGAGTAGGAGGTGGCTGCAGGAGAGATCCAGGCTCCAATCCAGCCTTAGGGCTGGAGTGCTGCGGGCTGGGGGGCCATCAAGGTACATTTTCACAGCCCCTGCCACCGAGAATGACATGTGGGCACTTACTGCTGAGCATCCCCTTATGGTCAGCGGAAAGTGGAATCAGCAAGAATCGCCCTTCCCTGGCCGGTGCTGGGGGGTGACCTGACACCTATCGACGTGCAGGGAGAGGGAGCGGAGCCCGCAGAGGATGTGAGCCGAGCGCTGCTCCCCCTGCACTAAGGAAGTGCTGGACAAAAATCGATGTCTCTGCCCACGGATCGTTACAGCCTCCGAGCCCTGGCCCTCTCTGCTCGCAGAGCCAGGGCAGCTCCTCGCTGCCAACCCCTTTCGGTGTCCTGTTATCCTTTTTCTTCAGGTTTTAATTATTTCCTTGTAACAGGTGGGCTCTCATAGGAGCCTGGCTTTCCAGCAGAGAAGTTCTTACGGTGACTGTATTGCTTTCTTAGGTGTCTTTCAAAACAGCAGGGGACTGTCCGTGCAGTTAAACTCGCGTTACTCAGAATTAAGCGCAGCCCAGCGGGGCTCCTGCCCTGCTCAGACAGCTGCAATCAAACCTAAAGACACACAAACACCCCTCCATGCTCAAGGCAGCCAGACAGGAAGGAGCTGCGCCATATCCCCGTGCAGGGCAGGCGAGGAGCAGAGTCCTGGTGACAGTCAGGACCTTGTCAGACAGCGAGTGCATCCTGCGAGGCTGCTCAGCCCACGGGATCACACCCTGCCCTGCCACAGCACCAGCAGGGCTCACAAGACTTCCGCACCAGGAGGCTTCAAGAGATGGCAGGAATTATTTGGAGGACCGTCCTTTGTGTTTTATAGCAATTCTGGTCACATCTGGCTGCATCTTTCTGATTGGGAAGCGTTTTGCTGCTTATTAAAGTCAAGGGTTTTGCTTTTTCCAGTTTCTGAACCTGTTCCTGTTCATGTCAATGCCTTCCTGGCAGGGTTACCTGAAAAATGAATCGTACTTTGCCTCCTGGCAGGGCAGGGGGAGTGGGGAAAGCAGGAAGACAGATGGATGAGTAAATAAAAGCCTGAATGAAACTGAAAGTGGGACTGAAGACTAATGGGGAACAGATCTTTTAAACCAAGGATGCCGAGGGAGGGGTGAGACTTCAAAGATCCCAGGCAGGGCCTGGCAGGGAGCAGCTGAGCATGGATTTCAAAGGAGAGGGGTGTGCAGGGCAGGCACAGCTGGGACATGGCCAAGCTGCACATCCCCACAGACGGGGCAGAGGGGAGATGTGGCGTTCCTCCACCTTCCCACCCTCCTGGACAGCGGGAGGAGGAGGGTGGCACTGCTGGCAGGCTGCTCCCAGGTGTTGAGCTGCTCTGAGATGCTGAAGCACTTCTTTGATACCGAGCAGGGACCTTTGGGAGTTTCACTTTCAAGCGTCAGCGTTTTGCACACAGGATAAAAATTCCTCAGGTTTTGTGGGGAATTCAGACGTCGGGCATGCAGTGAGGAGCAAGCAAACACCGCAGCCCAGTCCCAGCTCCTGGCAGCTCAAGGGGTTTCCAAATCATTCCCGCAGAAACAAGGAGAGGTGTCCATAACAGGGGGTCATTATGGGATGGTTTTGCAGCGCCTTGACATCCCAGTGAGAGCACAGGGAACCCACCTTGCTGCAGGAATGGGAGCCTTTCCCCGGCCAGAGGTGTCGAGACAATATTTCTTGTTCTGACAACACTCTTTGATGCAGGGCCGAGCTCTCAGCCCATATTGATGGGTCAGGGGTATTTTTGTTTGGCGTCAGCATTGTTTCATCAGCTAATAGAGCTTGTTGACTTTGGCATGAGTACATGAAAGGAAAAGGCTTTATTTATTCATTACACATGCAGCCGAATTGCATGTTTAGTTTAATTCTTAGCTAAACTTTCTTGAATGACATGTGGTTATAAGGCTTGTACTAAAGGACTGTTTCTTCTGTGAACTGGGTGCTAAAATTGGAAAAAGCGGACAAACCTTTGGGCTAAGAAACCCTTTCCCCTGCATTTTTAGCCCATCTCATACAACTCTACCCATCTATATCTTCGTACACCTGTTTAGGTGCAAACAAGAGATTATGGGTTTAGGGATGATTAAAAGCCAAAAGTTAAAAAAAAAAAGAAGGGAAAAGCCAAAGCTTTTAAAGTAAGAAGTTGGGAAAAAAAAAAAAGTTTCGGCAATGCTCTTCCAAAAGGATTTTTAAAGATGTAACATGTTCTGGCGGTTAAAGGATGGATTCATCCCTTCTGGTACCCAGAGCAGAGACCCACAGTGCTTTCCTGGCCCACCAGAGTTCTACCTTGTTTTGAGCAGAGTCAGGGGGCAAAGCATGAAGTATTCTCAGCCTTCTGACTGTCCCAGGGTTCAAGGAGGTCCTTTGGGCTAAGCAGAGCCTGTATACAAGTCCAATGGAAAATCCTTTCCAAGAAAAGCGGATATTCTCCCTCCTCCTTGAATAAATCAGCACTACCCACTGCTGCTTGCAAACCCATCCTTGGCTGTAGCAGAGGGAGCTGCAACTCCCCTTTGCCCTTCATTGTGGAACCCATATGGCCCTGGGGATGATAACTTTGTCCTTACGCCAAAATTCAGCAGCACAAGAAATCCACTCTGCTGTCAGATCACCTGTGACACCCCTGGCAGGGTTGTAGGGATGGAAAGACTGAACTTTGTTTTCACAGCTGAAAAGTGCTAACAGCCCCTCTTCCCCCTCGAGGCCTCCAGCCTGTTAAATTAACACCTGGAAAGTGCTCTCCTGTCCTTTGAGGAAAGCCTGGAAAAGACAACTTGCTGCCATTTCTACCCAGAGGAAGGTTTCCCAATCCACCCCTTGCACCTGTCGTGGCACTGCTTTTGAGTGTGGGAGGAAGAGTTGGAGCCTTTTGGTTCTGTTCCCACCCATAATCACTCCTCAGCATCAGGGTTGGTGCAGAGGACACTGTTTGAAGTCAGGATCAGTGGCTCCTTGCCCTTGGGGCCAGACCCTTGGGTTGTGCATTATTAGCTGCTCAGCAAATTACACACTGCTCTTCTCCTGCCACTGAGGCTACTTCAGAGTGCAGCAGGATCTTGGTGTTTTAAAAGGAAAGGCTTCCCAGAAAAATGAAAGAAGACAATTCAGCTTCAAATTAGAGAGTGCTGAGCAAACGGGATTTTCCCTCAACAGCCTGTAACAATTTCCTTAAATGCCCAGTTCGGGATTCATCTTGTTGTAAAGTGGGATGCTACTCCCCTAACAAGGATCATTTCCACTTGCTGATGGAAAAGACACAGTGATAAAAATGAAGCTGTCAAGTAGATTTAATTGGTACAGTGACCAGAAAGTTTTCCCCTACCTTCGGGAAAGAGGAAACTACTTTTAAGAAAAGCTTTGCTCTTTAAAAGGAACAGTGTCCAGATGGGAAAAACAGAAGAGAATGGACTGAAGAGTTGCTGAGAAGTGTGGCCAGAGCTGTGAGAGCGTTTCTTACAGCAGCCCTTATAATCATACAGCAGCTCCTGGTACCACAGCTTTCCACAGGCAACTTTTGAAGCCAAAGGCATTCAGGGAAATCCTTCCTCTTTATTTCTTTTAAATTCTGCATTGTATTCTATAGCATAGATAGGATTTTCCAATACAGTTTAAAAGGATTTCTCCCTACAGAAAATCCTGCCTGAGTGGGAAGGAGTGCTCTCCTACCACGCTCTGTTTCCCCGAGTGAAAGTCCAGTTCCAACCTTAGCTTCAGATCCCAAACCACCCTTTTACCATCGGCCTTTTGAGACGTGGAGCTTTGGCTGACCCAGTTACTCAGGCAGTTCAACACAGAGTGCGGGTTTCTGTGTTGGAAAACACCAAAGGAGCTTTTTCCTCCCCAAAGCGCTCAGCGCTGCTGGCTGACCATTCTGGAGAAGTCTTTGGGGAAAAGCTACTGCCTGCAAAGCCCTGGCAAACAGCAGTTTGGACTTCCAGCCTTCACCCCAGGTAGATGAGCCATCCCCTGCAGCCTCAGACATGTCCCATGGAGTTCCTACTCGTCCCTCCTCTTCCAGGCAGGGCCACCAGCACGCCCAGAGGGGACAATTGCAGCACTGACCTCGCTCCTGCCCTGCTCCGCTGCCCTGCCCTGTGCTTGCTCCAGCATTTGGCACCGGTGCCTCTGCACATCTGGCTCAGTGCTACCCGTGGGGAACCTCTCAGGCTTAGGGGAATTCAGGCTTAGGGGAACCTCTGCCTTTTGGCTCTGGGTTGGGTTTCTGCGTTGGTCGGCCCCACAGGAGGGGCCTGGCCCGGGCTGCTGGCCCAGGAGCTGAGCACTGCAGAGTCACTGGGCTGGGGCTCATCCCTGCTGGCTCCTATCCACGCAGGAGCCTCTCAGGAGCAGCCTTCCCTCTGCTCCTGTCTGTGGAGCAGCTCCACAGACGGTGCCAGCACTCCAGCCTCTGCCGAGGTGCTGCACACCCCAGAGCAGTGGGTCTCTGCTGCCCTGATGCTGAGCTCCACAGGGATGCTGCCACCTCCGTGCCCAGTCCTGCCTCGACACTTCCATGTCCCAAAGGGGGAATTAGCACAGATTCAACTGGTTTCTACTCCAGCCAAAGGGTTTGTAACTCCCCATCTGCTGGCTGAGTCAGCTGCTTCAGCTCTGTAGTGCTGCCAGTCGGGAGGTTTGGGGAGCCCTCTCTAAGGAGAGGATCACTGTTGGGGTCTCAGGGACAGCCAGGCCATGTTTTGGGCTGACACAATCCAAGCCTCTGACAGGCACCTGCTGAATTGTTCCCCTGAGACAGAGCACAAAGCAGGCCAATGCTTTGCACACAGGAGCAAAGGCAGAGCACTTGATGCAGCAGACAGACAGAGGAGCCCTGATGAGAGGCTGGCGTGGGTGCAGGGGTATCCATCTCCCAGCTGTGCCCCCTCCACAGAGGCTCTGGGGAACATCTGCACCTCCATTTGAGGAGCACAGCAGAGCCTCCACTCCCTCCTCTTTCCCACCCCCGGGCTCTGCATCCTGCCCTCCCCCATTCAAACTATCAGGGCCTCTCTTACAGAATAAATTATTAATAGCGGCGTAGCGAGCCTCTCTGCAAAGGCTGCATGTATTGAGCTTACAAGGCGCACAAGCTTTTAGAGAGCAGGACACTTTTCCTACTTCCTAAGCATTTTCTTAGTCCTGAATCAATAATGCACTCGCAGCCCTGCACACAGGTCGCTGCTACTGTGCTCCTGCTGCTAGGGGCTGCGGACACAAATACATCTCTGTAGCAAGATGCAAGGGCTTAATAATCTGGCAGGGAAGGGATGGGGCAGAATCCAAGCAGCTTAATTTGTAAACAAGCTTCAGGGAAGTGCCCTGGGAAGAGCAAAGCTTGCAAGCCCTCGGTACAGAGAGTCCGAGTTTGGAGACAAGCTAAAAATCAGTCAATGGGATTAAACTGCTGCGTTTTTGAACGCGTGCCCGTGGCTGCCAGCTGAGGGGTGTCTGGTTTATCAGCCCCTGATCCCAGGCTCTAGGTCAGCCCTGGCAGAGGGGGAGGCTGAGGGGTGCAGCCCCGGCAGGGAGGTGGGGGTGGAGGTGAGCCCAGGGCGGCAGGAGGGATGGGGTTAGAGCGGCTCACCGGGGGATTAGCAGTTCGCAAAGAAAGAGCTGCTCAAAAATGATTCCATGGGAGGCCGGGCTGCCGCGGGTGATGTGTGTGTATCCCCAGCGCAGATGAGATTATCTGCTTAGGAGTGGAATTTTCCGGGCGGCGTTAACCCTTGTGCCGCCCCCAAATCAGCTGCACACACCTCTTGGACAGGGCAGGGGATCCCAGGCTGTCCTGGGGTCTGGAAATGGAAGTGCTGCTTCCAGGCCACTCTGCAAACAGCATGCTTGGGGCCCTTCTTGGAGAGCTCACCCACGGGCCCGGCTGGTTTCAGGCTGGAGGTTGAAATTCCTCATACAACCAGATTTGCCGTTTCTGGTTTAGCCAGAGTGGGCGTGAGGGGATTTGTGTCAGTGCAGGAGCGGTGCCGGCTGCGCTCCGAGGGTGGACAGGTGACTTGGGTCAGCCCTTGTGCGTGCCAAGCTGCATCTCCCTCTGGACCCTCCCTTTGTGGAGAGGATTCCTGCCTGGATGTCACCCTTTTGCCGAGGCTGTGTCATTTATGGTGCAAAGACCAGCTCAGACCCTTTTCATGAGGTGCTGCCAGACCACAGGGACAGTTTCAGAGACAGCGTGGGATGAGAGCAGAGATTTCCTTGAGCCTCACATCAAGGCTGGGTGAGGGAGCCATGACTTGGCCCTGCTGCAGGTGCCTGGGGGATTTCAGTCCTCAGAAAGGTGGAGCCCCCAATGCCCAGTGAAGCCCAGACCTGCTCCTGAAATCCCTGCCTGCCTCAGTTTCCCCATCTGGAGACAGGACACTGCCCTGCCACCAGCCCACCCTGTCTGGCGCGGCAATGGCTCCCCAGGGCCGGTGGAGAGAAGGGCACAGTGCTGAGCCTGGATGAAATACGAACGAGATGCTTCTCGAATTCAGAGCAGGCTGGAGGGGGAAGGGGAAGAGCAGCCACGAGCAGGGCTTGAATCTCTTCTCTGGCGGAGAGACGGGCCCAAGGGAGCCCGGGAGCCTTGAACGAGCGGCGCTGCTCGGTGAATGAGTATCTGCTTCAGGCCAAAGGGAAGAGGCAGAACAGCAAAATGTCTCGCCGAGCGCGTCCCGGTGTCTCGCCCGGAGCCGGCAGGGTCGGTTCTGCTGACTCACGCTCCGCCAAGGCCCGTTCGCAGGCCAGGCCTGTCCCAGCGCCCCGGCCAGGGGTCACCTTGTGCTCGGACAGCCTCGGATCCGGCGGCAAGGGGAAGGAAGCAGAGGAGCAATCAATGCCCCCAAACCACGGCCGGGGAGGAGATGGAGGGTGTGACATTCGGCTGAGCCAGAATTAGCAGCGGATCTGTGGAGGGACCCCATTTCCACCCTATTAATAATTCATTCCAGCTCTGCCTTTACCTGCTCATAAACAGCAAACAGCTTGTTAGCGAGGACGGTTTTCTCCCCTTTTGCTGTCTCTGCCTTAATAAGAGCCCCTTGCAGATGGCTGGGGGAGGGAAGGGGCAGAGGAAGGACACACAGAGTGAGCAGAACACCCCACCAGCCCCTCCTTGAGCTTCGAATCCTATCCCATCCCTTCCCATCCGCCCCGAGCTGCCCTTCCCCTGCAGAGGTGAAGCTGCGAAATAACCCCTCACCAAGCCAGGTGCCTTGCCAGAACCTTCCTGCCCACATGGGCCACCCCAAAACGTCCCTTTGGAGGGGCACTGGGAAGGGGAGAGTGATGGCTGGAGGATGTGCAGATGAAGGCTTTGCTGGAGCGTTCCCCAGCGGCTCTTGGCAGCCACTCGGGCAGCCCATGGGAAAACTGCGTCTTCTACCTTATGAGACAGCTCCTGTCTTATCTAAAATGTAGAGAGCTTGACCAAAGAGGTATTAAAAAAAAAAAGGCAACAAAAAAAGTAGAAAACACAGCATCTTGAAGAAAGGCTCCCCAGAGCCTCCACAGTCCAATGCTGCGATGCTGGCCCCATTAGGGACCTCTCCCTGCAGCCCAAAGCTGTTCCTGAGATGGTTTCCAGGTTCAAGGCACAGCTGTGCCATGGGGAAAGCCCACGGCCCACCTGGGGGACGGGAATCAGTGCAAGAAGAGTGGACCTGGCCAGGCAGATCCCAGTGTCCCCCCATGTCCCTCAGAGGAGGGCACAGACCTTCATCTGGGCTCACGGGGAAGGGGATTTTTGGGGCTCTTTGGCATAAGAGGGGCCTCGTATTTCTCCTGATCCCCCTCCATGCTCCCAACCCTCTCTGCAGTGAGTTATGCCACTTGCCAGCTGTTGGAAATAATCGCTGTAAATTAATTACGGTTGTTTCACCCCTCTGATCCCTCCCGGCCCATGAATAGAGTGAAAATTAATTGTCAGAGACTATTTCCAGCTCTCTTAGAGTCCCACCCTGGCCACTGGCAGGTTACGGTTTATGCCCTAAAGCAGGAGATTTAATTACTCACAAATGTTATTTTTGATCATAAAATCACCTTGTCTTGTCATAAATCCAGATAGAGCAGTTGAACCCTCAGATCAGGAGCAGCAAGAGTGAAAACACCCTGGAATGTCATTAGGATGAGCCTGTGTTTTCTCCTGAGTAATTCTGTTTGGGAAGCAGCATCGCATCCCGGAGTGATTATTGGAAGAAAAGCCAAGGAAGTCTCCCAAAACACACATTCCTCAGGGTGGCCCTTGTCAGAAATTTGTGTTGCAGGAAATAGGTTGAACTCAGTGTCACTGGGGAGGTTAAGGGTGGTTGGCACCGGGGCTGGGTCAGGCACCTTCCCCGCTCAGCGGGTGATTTTCCTGTGCTGACCAACACTACAGCAAAGCCACAGCCCAGCCAGGAGGGGAACGGAGAGCCCTGTGAGGCCCTGGCAGAGGCAGGAACGCTGGGGCAGGGGATGGAAGGGAAGTGAAGCCCCGCAGCTCAATCTCAGCGTGAGCTGGGGGCACTCAGCCCAGTGTAAATCAGGAAAGAAAATGTGCTGGGAAGGTCATCTCAGCTCCGGCCTGCAGCCTGGGGAGCCAACAGATCCAGCGTGGTGCTGGACAGGGGAAGGGAGAGGGGAAAATGAAACTTGGGGAGGAATGTGTTCCAGAACACCCTCAGGACAGGCAGGGGAGAGGGCTGGCCCTGCTCCCCTCTGCAGGTTGGGGACCCCCGTGTCCCACGGCCACCAGCCCTCCTGTGGCAGTTCAGGGAGGGGAGGCTGCAGGACACCTGCGGTGGTGCTGCTCCCACAGCACAGCCATTATCAGGTCAGGAGGGATCAGGTGCACTCGAAGATTTTGCTGATCCCTTTTTTTTTTGCAGGATTTGGAGGAAATTTGATACCAATTTCAGGACTCAGTTGCAGCATGAGGAAACGCGGGGACTTTGTGAACCTCGTCTGCTGCCCTTTGAGCAGAAATTCAAAGGCAGTGCTGTAGGGAATTCAAAGGCAGTGCTGCTGTCCCAAGGGAAGCAGAAGGGCCTTGGGTGCCCCGAGGGAAGCAGAAGGGCCTTGGGATGCTCCTGAGAGCTCCTTAAGCATCACAGCTGGATGAAGTGGGGGCTACAGAGGGAATTGTCCGCTCCTGGGTGGAGGTGGAGGTTCAGACCAAGGTTTCCTTGGTCATAAGCAGTTCCAAGAAGGAGGGAAGGAGGTTCCAGTGCTGTCATCTGCTTTTTCTGGCTCTGCAGACTCTTTGGGGCTCTACCAAACAGCCCCCAGTCGCAACCAACAGCAGCACTTACAGGAGAGCCTGGAGACATCCCAGGTCTGAGAGGTCTCTGGTTGGGTTTGAGATCCAGTTCTTAGAGGAAAAAATCACTCCAGAAGAAAGTACCCAAGAGAAACCCACACAACAGCATCACGATCTTTGTGCTGAAGGAATGCACTTAACTTTTTCCCCTTTAATAAAAATCTTCCTAATAAAACACCAAGGATTTCCACCCCCTCACCCCCAATTAAAAAAATACAAAGTTTTGTTTTCCGAAACTCATCCAAGTTGATGAGACCTTGTCATTACTCTTACTAGGAGAGTAATTAAAAACAAGTGGTCCTGGGGTGCTCTAGGTTTTGGCAAAGGCCTTGGATTAAATTCCATCAAGCAGAAGAGACCCCCCCCAAAGCAAAGGAAAATCCGGGGGAGTTCTAAGATATCATTTAACAAATCACACCAGGTATGAGAGCTGTGATTGAGCATCCTTGGCTGAGCAGTACAAACTCTCACATCATCTACTCGTTTTTCTTTGCTCAAATCTCATTGGGTTTTTTTTGTTTCCCTTTAATATTATTATTATTATTTTTCTTCACTGTGCAGCTAGTGGTTGCAATTGCTATCCAGCTTCCCTTTGGCATGGAGATCTAAAAGCTGCAGTCTTATTTCTGTGCAGCTTTCACCATTCACAACAGATGTCTAGTTTGTTTAAAATATTCAACAGCCTAATGATTAATCAAGCAATTGCACCTACAAAAATATATAATTTTATGCTATGAGGCTTAAAAATGGTATTATCTGCTAGTAAAAAAAAGAAAAAAAGGCAACTTCTGCACTCATTAAGAGCCCTAAAAACCATCTGGGCTTTGTAAAACCGAGGCCTTTTTTTGTGTCTGGCTCCCCTATTCCCCCCCTTCCCAGCAAGGTGGGGCACAGCTTCTCTGCAGCATCCTGGATTCCTGTCATCCTGCTTTGTCAGACCAGTATCTTGTTTCTTAAGAAAGCCTCCTCCTCAAGGAGCAAGTCTCTGCTGTCACCTTCAGAAAGTCCCTTTTGCAGCATTTCTGCCCAGAAATGACTGCAAGCACCAAGAGGAGGCAAAACCCAAGGGCTGGGTCAGCAGTCACCAGGGCTGGGACACATTTCCAGCTCAAGGACTGGGCCCATGGGAACCTCCTGAGTGCACCTGGATCAGGACAACCCCCAGTATCAGTCCAGGCTGGAGATGAAGCATTGAGAGCAGCCCTATCAAGGAGGATTCAGAGTCCCAGGATCTGAAGAGGGTCTAGAGGAGAGATGGGGAGGGCTCTTTATTATGAATTGTAGTGTTAGGACAAGGGATAATGGTTTTAAACTAGAAGGGAGTAGATTTGGATTTGCTGTAGGGAAGAAAACTTTTATAATGAGTGTGATAAAATACTGGCATGGTAAAACCTCAAAGGTGATGGGTGTCTCATCCGTGGAAATATTCAAGGTTGTGTTGGATGGGGCTTTGAGCAGTCTGACCTGGCAGGGGTGTTGTACTCGATGACCTTTAAGGGTCCCTTCCAACCCAAACCATTCTCTGATTTGGCTCACAGAGGCACAACCCTACCATCATGCTATTTTTTTTTCTTTTTGAGGACACCGTGTCCTCAACAAGGCTCTCACAGTTCGTCCCCTGGAGATTTGCCCTTTTGGGCTGAGCTGGGGCTAAGCAAGGCTGCAACAGTCTTTGGTACAACTCCAAAAAGTGCACAACCAGAAGAGCTGGAGACACTGAAATCTGCAATGTTTAGTTGCTGTGAGGACACTCACGACTGATTTAATAGCGTGAGACTCAAAGTGAACTGGTTTATTTTAAGCTCACTGAGACCAAGTTTGCCTGGCTAATGCATCCTGACTTTTAGATTGAAGACTTAAATATCTCAAGACTTTGGACAGATTCTTTGGAGGACACACGGCTTGGAGGAGGAAACCAGATTCAAAAATAATACCTGGAATTGTTTCAATAGTGCTATATCTGGTCTTACCAGGACCAACGGAGCAGCCAAAATGTGGCCATCTGTTTCCGCTCCCCCCTGCCCTCCTGGCTGACTCCAAACCACCCCCCAGCAGAAAGGGCATCGAGCATCCCGCAGAGGAAGGACAATTCAATAAACCTAACCCCAAAAAGGAACACTTCATTTGAGCAGAGGAAGCCGTAGTGATGTGACTCACTCGGCGGCTTTTGAGGCTCTCCCCCACCTTGCAGCGCTGTCACTTGGAGGTTATTTTTGAGTTTGCTCTGTTACAACCATGCACCCCCTGTGCCTTTTTGCCTCCCTAGAGCAGCACCAGGGTGGGTTAAGGAGATCTCTGGGGGTGCTGCCTGCTGAGCTGAGCAGGCTCCCAGGCTGGGATACACGGGAGCCATCAGGGGTTGTGCGCCTCCATTCCCTGGGACGAGCATGTGGCGGACAGGCAGAGTTTTCACTCTGCTTCTCCCTGCTCCCAACCCTGCCAGGGCCTGCCTGGCCAGCCCTGCTCCTCCAGACGGACATGGCAAGGGGGATCATGCTTGATCAGACTCAGTTGCTTTCCTCACTGCTCCAGGGGAATCTGTCCCGCCCCCCATCCTGGCCAGCTTTTTCTGGTCTGGGTAATGTTTCCTTACTGTGCTTTCATCACAGAGTCCTTCGTTTGTTTAATTTGGCCGCTCCCAAGAAAGCATTGATAGGAGCATCACCTACAGCCCTGGAGGTGGCCACTGTGGCCGTGCAAGTGGCAAATACTCAGTGAGATTCATCTCACACCAGCTGAAGGGCTGTGGCTGCTGCACACAGGGAAAGGAAAGTTCAGGGCACGAGCTCTTGTGCCAGGACAGCACTGAGACGCAGACTCTGCTCAGACAGAGCCACTGAGCAGCAAGACGGGTTTGTCAGGGAGTTTTCTACCGCCATGCTAAGCCAATTCTCCACCTGCTGCACCCTCCTTCAGACAAGTGGCAGAAATGGACCTCCGGGATGGTCTTTTCAGGACTGTCCTATTAAGCCATCTGTATGGCCACATTGACAGGAGGACCATACTGCAACACAATATGTTGCCTCAGCACAGGAAACACACTCAGAGCCCCCAGCACTTCAGCTGAGGGGGATTTTTCTGCCTTTTCCCTCAGCCACCACTGTAAAGCCGTGCTGAGAGGCAGCTCCATCCCTCCAGCAGGAAGCTGTGTCTCATTAGCAGAGGTAAACAATTCCTCTGAACGTGACGAGTCAGGAGAGCATATTAAATATGTCAATATCTCAGGGTTTTTAAATCCCTACTCCAGAACAGCTTGTTGTGGCAGGAGAGGACCCCCCAGCATGGCTCAGAGCCCCACCACAGCCCAGCTGGCATCTCCCCCTCTTTGAGGGGGTTGTGGGGTGCCCTCACCCACCCAAGCAAGCCTGAGCGCTCCACTGATTTCCCTTGCTCCGTTATCACAGCTGTAAATAAATGAATAAAAATATAAATAAATAAATAAACAAGCTATCCAGCTCCTTGCTTGTAAAACGTCAACCCCAGCACCCGTTTGTGAGCAAGCTCCCTGCTGCAGGCTGGGCACCACCAGGAGCTCAGCAGCTCCTGTCCCAGCCCTTCCTTGCGGCACACACGGAGGTGGCCCAAGCTGAGGCTGTGACAGGAGGAACAAACCCCAGCGTGGCATTTGCAGCTTCACTGCCAGGCAGGGCTGTGCCAGAGTAAGACTGGGTTGAAAACAGTTTGAGTTTTGACCTGTTTTAGCATGTGCTGCTTTCGCTGGCAGCCCCGTGCCTGCAAACACAAACACAACGTGTGCTGTATTTCCAGGAGTCCCCTCGTGGCCCCAGGGCTGCCTCCCCTGCACAGGAGCCTGGGTCTCACGTACAGATCAGCCACTGGCTGGTTTGTTTTCCCCCCGTGCTGACAGAGCAGCCTCCCACCTTATTTACACCGTGCTGCTCACAGGCTGCTGCAGACACAGAATTATTTGTGTCACCAGGAGTTTTTCAGGGTTCCTGGGTGCTGTGGCCTCCACTGACTTTGCAAACAGTTGTTTGCCTTCAGTGCTCATCTCTGAGCTCCAAGGAGGCACCAAAGGCCCATTTTACAGACATGGAGTGGAGAAGCTCAAGTGGTTTCCAAGACTCTTGGCTGCCTGGCTGGAGGTGGCAAAGCCCAGATTTTCCGAAGTACATTGTGTTATTCAGAGGTTTCCACATTCAAAGCACAGCCCCACTTTGCACCTGAGAGCATCCACTTGTACAAGCCAGATCCCCTCCTCTGCTGTGCCTGGGCATGCACAGGGCACCCTAAAAACAGCTCGCAGGCACTCAGACTCCAACAGTTCTCTAGGTCAAAGCAAGCCATGGACACAGGAGCAGCCTCTTCCCATACCTGCAGCAGCCAGACACAACAAACCTGCTCAGATCCTCATTTTTTGGAGCCTCTGGGTACCGGTATCAGCTCCCTGCACCCTGGCACAGCCCTAGCACTGCAGGAAGTCCCCAGGGCCAGGCAGGAACAAGCTGATCCCCACACACAGCACCACCTCCCCATGGCTTCCAACCACGCACAAAGCACCCCCAAACCATAGCACAACACCCAGCTTGGTCTTACCTTGGAAGCTGGTGTGCTCAGGAGAGCCAGACCTCACAATCCAGCGGGCTCCTCACCTCCAGCCAGCAGCTCTGAGCAGCTCCAGCTGCTTTATCACCTCCTCCTCCTCTGCCAGGTGCCTCTGCCTTCCTGAGAAGGGTCCCACAGCAGCAGAGCCCGCTGTCATACCAACCCCTCTCCCTCTCCAATCCTTTGGATTTTGATTCTGAGAGGGAGGCAAAGTGACAGCAAAGAGATGCTTCATATGCAAAAAACAAAAAAAAAAGGATTTGCAATGTGTTGCAGTTTTTTGTGGTCTGTACCCACTAGAAGACTGCCCTACACAATCCCCAAGGCAGGTGTGACCCACATGCTCACTCCTGGAGGCACAGGCTGCAGGGCAGTGATGCTGGGCTTTAACATATTGGGTGAGCAATAAATGCATTGGCACAGCTGCCCACCCCCAAAACTTCAACGTGTGGTGTGTGACCTTGACACTGTGTCCTAGTGCAGCTCAGCCCGTGTGGATGGAGGTGTGTCCCTGCAAAACACACCAGCCTGGCCATGCGCTGGCACTTGTGGCACAGATGGGATGGTTGGACGTTCTCTGCCACTGCTCAGGCCTGCAGGCAGTGGACATTGTCACCTGGCTGGGATGAGCCATCCTTCCCACCCTATGCCCTGTGGGTAGGTAAGGCGCCAGGAGCACAAATCTCTGCTGTCTCTGCTACTGCTCACTTCTCTCCCAGCTTGGAGCTGGAGAAGTTGAGTTTCTCTCCTCTAGCTGTGCTCGGAGGCACTGGGAGGATGGTGTGTCCCCAGCCTTTTCAGCAACAGGAGCCATGAGAGGCAGGGGTGTGCCTGGGGGGATTTTAGCCATTCAGTTCCTCCAAGGCAGCAGGGATGAGCACAGCTTTCTGTAGGCTTGTAAATCGGCCAAGATTAACCCAAGTTTCTCAGAGACCATCTCAGGGAAGGAGCTTTCTATGAAAATTGCCCCCGTGCCAAATTGAAAAGCCCTTTCCCAAAGGGCCTTTCAAAGGAAACAGCTCAGTCGTTCTTACAGCTGAGGCAAAGCCGCATCTTTCTGCCTTAAAGCCGTTCTCAGAAGCAGCATCCTCCAGAGCCAGGCACCCTCCAGCTCAGCCCAGCAGTTAACCCTTGACACAAGCAGCCAGACCCGGGGCTCGTGTGCCCACGCTGCCCAGGCCATGCCCAGGCTTTGCTTTCCTCTCTGGTGACCGTTGTTGTCGTTCCAGGAGAACCCGTACCTGTGCAGCGACGAGTGCGACGCCTCCAACCCCGACCTGGCCCACCCGCCCAGGCTGATGTTCGACAGCGAGGACGAGGGGCTGGCCACGTACTGGCAGAGCGTGACGTGGCGCCGGTACCCGGAGCCGCTGCTGGCCAACATCACCCTGTCCTGGAACAAGAGCATCGAGCTGACCGACGACATCGTGATCACCTTCGAGTACGGGCGCCCCACCATCATGATGCTGGAGAAGTCGCTGGACAACGGGAGGACTTGGCACCCGTACCAGTATTACGCAGACGACTGCATGGAGGCCTTCAGCATGCCAGCACGGAGGGTCCGGGACCTCTCCACCACCAGTGCCAACAGGGTCCTCTGCACCGAGGAGTATTCCCGCTGGGCGGGCTCCAAAAAAGAGAAGACCGTCCGGTTTGAGGTGCGGGACCGCTTCGCCATCTTTGCTGGCCCCGACCTCAAGAACATGGACAACTTGTACACCCGGCTGGAGAGCGCCAAAGGGCTCAAGGACTTCTTCACCGTGACCGACCTGCGCATGAGGCTGCTGAGACCCGCCCTGGGGGGCACCTACGTGCAGAGGGAGAACTTGTACAAGTACTTCTACGCCGTCTCCAACATCGAAGTCACCGGCAGGTAACGACTGCTGTGTTTCTTTGCGCGTCTCTTCTCGGAGGGATGAGAAGAGGGTTCTTGCTAGAAAACTGAAATCAGCGTTTCTGCCAGCCGAGAGATAACCATTTGTCCCTCTAACACCCCTTCTCCCCAGGCAGGGCAGCAGATGTGTCCTTGCAGGGAAAGGCTGGGGCACCTCCAAGGCTGTGTCCTCCCGCAGCTGGTGCTGGGGGAGCTGGGACATGGCTTGGATGGACACTCGGGGTCTGCCTTCCCTCCAGTCCCTGTCCCAGCTGTACAATCACAGCCAGCCTTTGCCCAGATGTCTCAGGGGTGGTGCTGGTGGATATGGAGCATGGAATGAGGCTCGCCCCACTAAACTCCAGCTCACTGCCCATACAAGCAAGGTGGGTCATCTCCAGTCAGTCCTGCACACCCTGAGCAGCCCCAGCCCTGGCAGATGAAGTTTGGGGTGAGGGTAAACCCCCGGACAGATCTGGGGCAGAGGAAGCAAGAGGGGGTTTGTTTCTCCTGGGATTTGTTTTTCATTTCTCTGTACGATGCCATATGTTACGTTATGACATCAACCGAAAAAGCAAAGTAAGGTGGAAAAGTGCCGAGATGGCTGATTTCCCATCCAGCTTGTGCGAGACTTACAGGCGAGAGGGGAAAATCTCCCCATCACCCACCCCATGCTAACAAGCATCACCACAGCGACAGAGGAGCCGTTTGTATCGGTTCCAAACCGTTTGCTTCTGAGACTTGCAAGTAGGAATGTTTGCAGGTGCCACTGAGGCTGGCTTTGAACAGGCTCCAAGGGGAAGGAAGCTGCAGTGAGGGATGGGAGAGCCCTTTCCACCCGCCAGGGCGGGCAGGAGGCAGCGGTCAAGGTCTTTCTCACGGCGTGGCGCCTGTCTGGGACGAGCAGCTGTGGCTCTCAGCTGGGCTGGGGGAATTTGGGGGTGCCTGCCGTGGGGATTGCTCAGGGAGGAGCCCTGGGGGGTCAGGCATGTGGGCAGAGGAGCAGGAGAGCACCTCCACATGTGTCTGGTAAATCAGGACTAAATGTTTGATGTCAGTGCTTGTGCAATGAGCTTTGGCTTCCAAGTGCGGATCAGCCCAGATAACCAAGGACCTGTTACTGCTCCCGCAGCAGCCTGGGGATACTTGATGTTTTAAAGAGTTAAAATACCCTTGGTGTCCAGTGAACACCTTCCTCCACTGAGCCATTTACCTTTGCTGCCTGGCTTGGGCAGGATTTCTTGCTTCAGTAGCTCGGACTTCAGGCCATGCTGGTGGGATTCTCCCCAAACCAGCACCTTCATCTCAGTTGTCCTCCTCCCCCCTCCCCAGGCCCCCATCAGCTTTTGAACTCACTGGCCAAATTTAATACCATTTCATAGTAGCAGAGGTTGGTTCAAGACGGAAAATTCCTACAAATTCTGAGAAAAGAGGCAGCTGAAGAAGGGGAGGAAGAACCCTTCCAGACACACCCGGGGCTGGAGGAGCCGCGACCTCCACGAGACATCCAAAACTCCACAGCCGCCCCGAGGGCAGCCGGAGGCGGGGACGGCCGGGGGTGCCAACGCCCCGGGGGAGCTGCGATGCTGCTTTTCAGCCGGGGCCAGCAGGGCACGGCTCGGGGTTTTGCGGCTCTGCAGCTCCGCTCCCCAANGCTGGCCGATCCCCGCCGGCCTCTCCCGGCGCTGGCGCGGTGCCGGAGTGGCCCCGGCTCTGCAGCTCCGCTCCCCAAAATCTGCCCCAGCGCCTCCTCCGGTGCGGGGGGCAGCTCAGAGGAGAGGGCTTTTCCTTGGCTGGGAACAGGGAAAACTCTGAAATCTGCTTTTTGTCGGCCCGAACTGCCGGGTTCTGAGCTAGGGTAAGATGCAGGTTTGCGCGGCTCCAGCATCCCAGGAGAGAGGGACGCTCATCCTGGACAGGGACGAGGTCAGTGCCTGTCCTGTGCTGACTCCTCCAGCCCCCATGGGCGCAGGGCAGGGAAGGTGAGCAGCTGAGGAGCCGTGGATAACCGGTGTATAAGATGGAGAAGCTCCCTGTGAATTAACTCTGCTCCTGTGATTGTTTCAGTCCCAGCAAGCAGGTTTTTGCACTGAAAAGCAATCTAATTCCAGCTGTAAGCAAAGCCAGTTACAGTGCAGGGACTAAAACCAAATTAAATCTAGTGTATGGCTCAACAAGGGATGGGTTATTGAGAGGAAGAGAGGAGAAATCAATGTGAGCCTGACAGGAGCACTGTGCAGGGAAGGGGGAGGAAGGGTGGGCAGGGATGGGGATGGACACACACTGCCTCTTCCAGGACGTGTTGGAGGAACAGCAGGAAAGTGCCTAGATAAAAGTGGGTCTTCCACTACAGAGGGTATGGAAACAAAAGAGAAGATGATTGTGAAGAAATGAGGGGTCAAGGGCAAAACGCGGCCAGAAAATTCCACGTGTAGAGCAGAGTGAGAGAAAATTCCACGTGGAGAGCAGAGTGAGAGAAAATTCCACCTGGAGAGCAGAGTGAGAGAAAATTCCACCTGGAGAGCAGAGTGAGCAGCCCTGAGAGGCTGAAGGGGCTGTGCCTGGCCACAGTGTGTGGCAGTGCAGGACCAGCGTGTGCCCTCAGTGTGCGGCAGTGCCTGTGTCCCTGTAGCACACCGGGATTTTGGCAGTGCCCACAGGGTGATGAGGCACTTGGCCGCTCATTGCCAGCTGATGGTCAAGGGAAGAGCAAAACACTTTGCCCTCAGAGCAGACCATGACCCCAGGTGGTTTCTTGTGCTGCAGCCTTTACTGGTGGGTTCAGGAGCTTTCTGTGATCCCCTCAGTCCAGGTACTCCTGGCCCCCATCCGAGCACACCCCATCCTTCACACCCCAGCTTCACACCAAGGAAAGCCCCTCATCACAATCTCCCAGGGCTTTTGGGAAAAGCAGAATGAGACAGAACAAAGGACACGGGTACAAGGGGAAAGAGTTTTCTGCCTTCTCTTGTCCTGTAGGCCAGAGGAGCTGGTGAATCCTGGGGGTCACTGCTTCATTCCTGGGTGTTGGTACAGTGGGCTGGTCCCTCAGGGTCTCCTCTGCATCTCCTTCTCCCACAGCCTCAGCCAGGTCCATCTCTCCGTTCATGGCTGACGGTTTATTTTTACTCCCTTTCTTCTTAGTATCTTTTCTTTTTTTCCCCCCCCGTTCTTCTTTCATCCTGTCCCTATTGATCTGCAGAGTAACTGGAGATGCAGAGGAGTCAGGACAGGAATAGACACAAGCAAGCCCTTGGCCTGTGTGCTGTGTGTGTGCCAGGCAGGGTGGGGAAGGGAAGAGGAAGGACTTTTCCCCACAGGTCTCTCTATTCACTGCTTAATTTTCTCCTCGGTGCAGCAGTGAGCTCAGGCACGGGTGAATGAGCTTTCCCTGGCTGCCAGGGCTGTGGTGAGAGCCACTGGTTCTTCCTCCATTCCACGCTGGGTCTCTCTGGAGTAATTTCTTCCCCTCCATAATGTCAGTCACTGCCGCGCTCAGCAGGGCACGCTCCATCACGGAGACATTAATAAACTGTAATTGAAGTTAATGTGCCATGGCCAGGACATGTGGATCCAGTTAGGAGAAATCAGATTGAGCAGAAGTGAATCAATTTTAGGCTGGTTTATTAGGATTTTTCCCCTGTCCTGCCCTGCCCCGGTGCATGCACTGTCTGTCTGTCTGTCTGTCTGTCTATCCATCCTGCTGGCGATGAGCAGACCCTGGAGCAAGGCAGGAGGAGGGAGCATCCCTCATCACTGAGCAGCTCCATGGAACAGAGCCTCCTCTCTGGCTGTGCTCAGGCCAAAGAGGCACCAACAAGATGAGATTTATAGTTTTGAAGTGGCATTTCCTTTCCTCACTTCACCAATTGCTTTTCCTAGGCGTTCCTTGGCTGCTGCTTTGCTTACACCAAAAAACCTGGAGGAAAAGGCCCTTTGTGCTCCCCTGCTTCTTTCCCTGGTATGTTCTTGGTGCCATGCATGGATGCTCTCCAGGAGGGTTTTCTCTCCACATGATTTGGAGAGTTTGTGCCAGTGGAGCAGAATGACTTTGGCCAGCCTGGTGCCAACAGTCAGGATCAGGCACTTCAGACCAAGGGCACCCCCAAAAGCACCTCCGGCAGTAAATGGGGCTGGAAATGGTCAGTGGTACCCACATGCAGGGGATAGATTTTTCTCCATTTGTGGTGAGTTTTGAGATGTGGAGATGACTGATGCTGCATTGCTGTTAAAGATGAATGAATTCCTGGTCCCTGCCTCCTTCTCTCAATGAAGGCAGCTCAGTGCACTTCCCCTGTGACTGTAGCTCAGCTCAAACCAGGGCTGCCAGCACAAAGCACTTCCCGGCTGCCCCTGAGCTGCTTTGCCCTGGTTGGACATTCCTTCTTCTGGCTCTGTTGTGGGAGACCTTCAGGCTGATCTTGACTTCTCCAGCAAAGCTGTCTTTAAATTGGAGAAAAGGTCTGGTCCATGGAAGAGTCTCTTGGATTTTGTGTGGTGGCCAGTGAACATCTCTCCCTGAGGAGCAGGGTGGGACCTGCACCAAAGGGGAACAGGCAGCACCTGGGGCTTCCCCAGCTGAGCTTACCCAATCCCCGTGCTGGGGCATCACTCCCAAAATAGCCACAGGCTCACCCCGGGAACAAGCCCAAAGCCCCTGCAGCCCTCAGCCAGCTGCTGCCCACACTTGGCAGCTTTGGGATGACCACGAAAACCAGGACAAGCACTGCCTGTGCCCGTCCCTGCTGCTTCCCCTGCAGCTCCTGGCAGACAGAACTCGGGTCCCGGGAGGCAGCAGCATCCTCGTGTCAAGGACAGCCAAGTCTGTGCCAGCAGAGCACCGTGTTCCTCGGCCCGTCCTCGCCTCCATGCTGGGCAGCCCCCTGGAGCTGCATGGCTGAGCTTCCCTGGCATTCCTCCGGGCTGGAATTAGCCGGAGTTCGAGCAAAATCTTGCTTTTGGTCATGTAGTTAAATTAAGTTAGTGTGCAGCAACTGTTTGCTGGAGTCCTGCAAAGGTTTCTACGGCCACTGCAGCAAGGTGAGGAGGAAACGCTCTGAGCGGGAGGGAGGGAGTTAGCGAGAAACCCTGAGAGCTCCTCCCTCCCCCAGACACCGCTGACACTTTGTCGATAGCCAGAGACAGATGCCCAAGGTCCTATTACCTGCTCCTGCCTTTGGTTTGTGAAGGGTTTTATTCCTCCTCCGATTTTGTTGCCGAGTTGTGTCCGGCCCTGAGCAGATAATAGAATTTCATCGATAGACTGAGAAGGTGATGTATGTTAAAGCACTTAATATAAAGAGACTTCTACAGGAGCCCAAATTCAATTTGGCCAATGAACTCAATTGCAGGCATTATTGCATTCCAGGAGAAAGACCAAGAGCATTGATACACATTACTCTGCAAATATTTATGTTCACATCTCCGTGTGATGTCCTCTTCACCCTTCCTCCCTTCTGCTGGCCGACCCCCTAATGGGGAAGTTTGGTTTTGTGTTTGCTTTTTAAGACAGCTTTGAATATAAATAATGTTTCACCAGTCAGCAGGATCTTGACAGCTGGTGAGTGTCAACTTATTTAAAATAAATAGCCTCTCGGATGGGAACAGCCAGCTAGCGTGCTCTCCACTTCGGCATCTTTTAAATTGTCTCATCTTTGTAACCCAAACCTCAAATCATTTCGGAGGGCAGCGAGGAGGGTTCCTTCCTGCTGGGAGGACTCACCCGTCCCTACCACACAACCAAAAGTAAAAAGTCACAAGGAAAGCAACCCACTCACAACCCTGTGGCCTAACTCAGGGTTTTTTTCAGTTCTTTGGCTCTGCACAAAGCAGTGAAAGCCAGAAGCCTCTCACCCTGGTTCAAGCTGAAAAAAACAACACGTTAAAATGGCTTTTCCTCTCCTTCAGCCCCTGCACCTCAGGGGAGCTCCCAGCCCAGCTCCTTGAGCCCTGCTCCAGGACTGGCGGCAGCAAACCCCTGCCAGAGCAAACTCCCAGCAAGGCAAATCCTGATATAAACGCTCTCCACAAAGGGACTGTGCTTCTTCCATGGCCCAGGCATTAGAAGCTATTTTTACCTGCTTCCACACGCACAGATGGGCCAGAAACAACCCAAGCTCAGCACCCGTTATGCTTTGCCCAAAAGATTTGCTCCCTGCTTTTGCTGAGCTGCCAAAACAGTTGCAAAAGAGCAGGTAGAAGTGGGTAAGTGACGGCCAGGCAGCTGCCGGGGCGCGCCGCGAGCAGCGGCTGGGGATGACAATAGAGAGATGGAGAAGAGTTATTCATGTTTCCCCGAGAGCCCAGATCAGTTGAAACATCGTTTTCCTCGGGGACGGAGAGGAAAGAGCTCCCTTCAAACACATCGTCCCGTGAGACTCATTAAAGGCTCATCAATTACAGTGAGAGCAAACAATTCAGGGGAAAGCTCTGATAAGCCTTCCTCCGGCCGGCAGTCATTAGCGGCTCTCCCGAGCCGCCTCTCCCCGCACCAGCGGAAAGGGAGCAGGGGGGCACAGCCAAACCCGTGGAGGGGGAAAGGCAGGAGTGTGATGGCTCAGAAGGCAGCAGGATGGGACCAGCAGCCTCCAGAGCACCCCTATGGCCACGCAGAGCATCCTCACGGAGAGGAGCGCGCTGGAAAGAGGCTGGCAAGGGAGGTGGTGGCCTTCTGCTGCCCCGTGCCCAGGGTTTTTAAAGGAGCTCAGGGCAGTCAGTGCTGTCTCATGGGAGCTGGGCAAGAGGCACAAGGGAATGGAGCAGCTCTCTAGGTCCCCACCCAGCCGGGGGTGCCAGCACCCCAAGGCTGCCCCATCCCTGCAGGAAGGGAGAGGGACGAAGGAGATGCTCTCTGCCTTTCCCTGCCTCACTTCCCTGCTCTGCGAGTGGGGATGTAAAACAAGTAAGAATCCTTGGAAGGAAAACAAAAGGCTGGGATGGCTTTTTGAAATTACTTCAAAAGTCATTATTAATGAAAGCTCAGGGAAAGGGGCTGTTTTCCCACTCCCAGCACAGAGGGAGGTTTGCTGCAGGTTTGCTGCACTCCTGTGTGTGGGCATCTCCTTCCCTCACACGTGGGCTTGGCACCAGACACCTCTCCCGCAGCTCACTGCTGTGACCTCCAGGATGCTGACGTGGAGAATTGCAGAAAAGTGTTCTTTATGGCTGAAAAAAAAAATATTAAAAAAGAGAAGAAAGGAAAAAAAAGGACACTTCCCTGCAAACTTTCCTTGGTGCTCCAAGCTCCGTGATGTTCCCTGGTGGAGGCACTGGCAGCATCAGAACCACACTGCACCACTCTGAGAAAAACGGAATGACCTGCACTAAAATAAACTCACAAATACCCCTTTGTGCAAGCTGTGATATCTTGGGGCACACATTGCTCCGACCACTCCTACTGGGAACAGTGTGAGGCAGTTTTTAATGCCAAGTGCAGCGGTGTGAGCGGGATGGGTGTCCCTGGTGCCCGAGGGTGCTGCAGGTCCTGCTGGGGCTGCTCCCCACCTCTGCTGACCCTACACAGGCTCTGGATGCCCACTGAGAAACAGCACTGTCAGCACTGCCTTGACCCACGAGTCAGAAACACTCCCAGGTCCCAGAACTCCAGAGCCAGAGAGACCATATTGCAGCCAGTGCTTTGCTGGAGCAGCCCCCGGCTGGAGCAGGGCCACGGCTGCCTTCTGCAGGACACAGTGCAGGTGTCTGCCCCGCTGCTGGTTTTTAAGCCTCATTGCTAAGTAGCTCCTAACCTTTCCCTTCATCCTGTCCTTCCTGCCGTGGCTGGGCGCCGAGGAGGATGAGCAGAGGCGAGCAGGACCAGCAGCTCCCACCCAGGGGACTGGGCTAATGCCATTTACTCCAGTCTCCGCCAGCTGAGTCTTGGCTGGGGAAAGGCAGGCACAGACCATCGGTGTGTCCTTGGGCTGTGGGCCCAGAGGAGGAGGCACAGAAGCCTGAGGAAGGGGTTGAAGCTGATCCACTGAGCCCGAGCTGAAGGAAAACCAGGATGCAGAGACCTCTGCCCTAAACGGGGCTGGCTGGGGGTGCTCAGTTGTTCACCATTAAATAACGCAGCCTGATTGATTGGGCTGGAAAGTGCTGTGCTGCGGGGTCAGCCTGCTGGGGTTACAGTTCCCTGCTTAGATTGATGATCCTCAAAGGTCGAATTCAGAAAGCAATTCCCTGGTAAAATTGATCCTTCGGATAACAAAACTTTTGCACAGTGGTAAAGGGTCTAGCAGTGAGAAAAATCAGTGACCTGGACACAGGCAGGCAAGGTGAACACCTGCCTCTGCTTCCTCTTGACTTAATTTTCCTTGTTTACACCAATTAGGAAGCGAGGGTCTCCCCTGGGGAGGGCAGTGCTCTGTCACTTCTCTCTGGGGACATCCATGAGCTCCCTCCCTGTGCCCATCCCACCGGGCAGGAGGCAGCTGGGGCTGTCCCAGGAGCTGCTGCTGGGCTCCCAGCCCGCCCCAGCAGCAAGTGAGCAGCGTGCCTGTAGGAGCAGACACTTCTGGCTGCCTCCTGCACACGCCCGTGCCTCGGCAGGGCCAGGTCCCGCTGCGTGGAGGGGGATTTGTGGCTGGAGCCAAATTAATGGTGAACGGGTCTCACCCTCCTGCACCGGGCGCCAGAAGCGCCCCAGAATGTCTGCTTGGCTCCTGCCAGGAGCAAGGATGTGCCTCATGTGGAGGCGGTTGGTGAAGGCTGCCTCAGGGCCGCCCAGGGCTGATGTCCCCACCGCGACTGCCCTGTGACACACAGGGTCAAACACTGGAGCCAGGCACCACCCTGTACCTCATCCCAAACTTCAGGGAAAACAAGGGGTGTGACAGGCCCTTCCACCCTTGTTCCCACAGCCCTGGGGCTCCTAAAGCCCCCCAGACTGGATGCTGAGGCTGTGCCCTGGAGCTGCCCCATCCCCTGGCCCCCACCAGAGCAGGAGGGAGGAGAGCAGCAGCTCCTGAGGCTCTTGCTCTGCTCAGGCAGGGCACCGAGCAGCAGTGGTGAGGCTTTGCCCTGCTTTAACCTGCTTTAACCCACTACTTTGCCTGCTTTGCTCTCATCTGCTCGTTCTGAAGCGAGAGAAGGAGGCCACGCTGTGCGGACGCTGAATAATTCAGAGCCAGGCTCCGAAGGGCCCTGGGGCTGGGCAGCGCCTCTGCCAAAGGGCTGCGACAGCTCAAATCCTTCCCCACCAGAGCCAAAGGGGCCCTGCAGCGTCTGAAACTCAGCATCCCTCCTGGCTGTAGGTACCAGCCACAGCCACTTCCTTCCCCTGGATGCTGGGATTCGTGGCTCACTCCCAGAGCACAAGTGCTTGGAGGCTGTGGTGCTCTCAGCCGTGACGTGGCATCTCCAGCCCTCACACACGGCTTCAAGTGGAGCATGCTGAGCGTGTCTGCTTCTGCTCCCTGGGCCACGTTTTCTTCTTTCCTCCCTTTTAGAGGCTGCAAATTTCCCTCCGCTGCTTGGTCAGGCACAGGGCAGGGTTGTAAGGCTGGGAGAGATTGTTCATCCAGCTTATGCTTAGCCTCTGAGCGGGGTTTGCTAGAATTAAGGACAGGGAGGGGAGGGAGAGGAAAAAAAGAAATCATACATGAGGTCAGCTTATCCAGCCATGCGTGAGGAGAGCGCAGCAAAGGCGGCCTCAGCAGGTCAGGCAGGTGCCTGGGGAGCTTCTCTGGGGGCTCCAAGGGAGAGGGGGAGAGGCACCGGGAACGGGGGGCATGCGCAGCACCAGCACCCAGACTCCCAGCTCCCAGCCTGACCTAAGCTGTTTATCCCAGCGCAGACAGAGCACAAGGAGCAGCAGGCCATGTTTCCTCTGTCTTCTCTGCAGGCAGTTCGTTCCCTGATTCCCAGATTCATCCCTGCATCTCCTGAGCCCTGTAAAAGGAAGCGCTGCCCCATCAGACTTCTCCACCCCTGCACAGAAGGCACAGCATTACTGTTTTCTAATGCTTCTGCTTCTGAGAGTGTAAATTATTGCACAAAGCAGGGAAAACTGTCAGGCTGTGCTAGGGATCGGCTGTCTGGAATGAAATGAGGTGTTTTGGTCCCCAAAGTCTCTGTCTGATGGCCTCAGCTCGGGCCCAGGAGTCACCAGAGCCATGAGTGAGTTATGGGCTCAGTCTCTGCACTCTGTGCAAGTCACCTCCGGAGTCTGAGCAACAGGAATTATTGTGCACGGAGATAATTATTCCCTGCATACTGCACTACAGCTCATTAAAAGTTTCTTAATGTTTGCAAATTGCTGAATAGCGTTTTTAGTTGTTGCCTTCTCTGATGAGGCGGGGACTGACTGGTGGATTCTGGTGGTGGCTTTCTTGTCTGTGTTATTTTGGTCACAGCAGCCTGGGGCTGTGCTGCACGTGGGGAAAAGGGTTTGTGCTGGGCAGCCTCACACCACGGGAGAAAATGTGGCAGGCTTTGGCACAGCGCACGGTGCACCAGGGTTAGCCCAGCTCCTCCATCCAAAGCCAGAGACTGGCTCCAGGTAAAAGCCTCCATCTGAGGTAATTGCCCAGATTCCTGTAACAGCCTGACATGTGAGTGACTCCTTCCTGGTGTCTCAGCTGGAGATGTTGACTTGCCATTGAGCAGTCTGTGCTCCTCTGTCAGAGGAGTGAAGTGTCTCATCTTGGACAAGAGGCTGCAGATCTGCCCTGGGTGAGGAGGTGGACATCGAACCCCAGCACCAGATACCCGGGGAAAACTGCTGAGCTCAGTGAGGAAAACCTGCAGGCGGAGCAGGGAAGGGGTGACCAGCCCAGCCTCAGCACAGCTTCAGCACTACACTGAGGGCAAGGAGGAGCAGCAGTAACATGTGACAGCTCTTCCCCGTCTTCTTCCTCCAGGTGTAAATGCAACCTCCATGCCAACCTGTGCACCTTCAAAGAGGGCAGCCTGCAGTGCGAGTGTGAGCACAACACCACGGGCCAGGACTGTGGCAAGTGCAAGAAGAACTTTCGCTCCAGGTCCTGGCGAGCAGGGTCCTACCTGCCTCTCCCCAACGGGTCCCCCAACGCGTGTAAGTAACCTGCAGGGAGCCAGCCCTGCCCTGGGCTGCACGACACCCGCAGATGGCAGCGGGCGCTCATCTTGTCCTTCTCCAGCCTGAATCAGTGCAGGATGCTCGGCTTTCCGAAGGGAAATGGGTTCTTACCCCTCTCCTGGTACTCAGAGAAGGGGAGGAGGATCTGGTGGATGCAGAGGTGGTGTGTTGGCTGCTGGCAGAGGAGTGGTGAATCTGAACGGTGGTTATGAACAGGGATGATGACCTTAGGCCAAGATATAACCACGGCTTCGGGGCAATGCCAATTACTGTCCTTTGACAAAGGTGTTAGCACAGCAGAGCTCTGGCTGCAAGCTGCCCACGGGCTCTGTGCAGGCTCTGCTCAGCTGCAGGAGTGCTGGCTGCTCCCTGGATCCTGCCAGCGCTTGCTGGTGTGCCCGGGAAGCGCCGTGAGCTGCACTCCCCATGCACAGCCCCAGCCTCCTCCGGCTGCTGCTGGAACTCAGCTCTGACAGTGGCAGCAGCACGCAGGAGAGATGAAGGCTGCACTCCCACCATCCTCCGAGCAGGGAATTGGGGCAGGAGACATCACAGATGGGCCGGTTCCTCCTGGGTTCCTGTCCACTCCACATTAGCAAACTTGTTCAAATGCCACGAAGCCACAGTAGCCACTCCAGCCTTTCCGTCAGCAGCTTTGAGCATTACCAAAGAGAATCTTTTCTCTCCCTCCTCCCAAATTTTTTGAAAGATTCATGTGCTTTAAGATGATCAAAGCTGAAATTCAGGCTCCGAAGGCCGTGACGGGAATGTTTTGTGTGTGCCAGGGCTGGTAGACGAGCAGGTTCTTTGAAAGGGAACGAGCTTGTCAGCTCCCACCAAGCGGCTGCATTGCTTCAAAGGAGCCTGGGAGAGTTTCTGGCGTTGACAGGCACAGACATGCTGTTCTCTCTTTCCCTACCCTCCATTTCTTGTGTCCCTTCCTATTTCTCTTTCTCCTCTGCTCTTCCTTCTCCCATTCATCTCTCTTCCCATCTGTCATTCAGTCTTCTTCCTCCTCCCCACCCCAACTCTCTCTGCTGCTTCCTCCTCCCCACACCAACATCCTCTTCCTCTGCCCCAGAGGCAGCTCTCTGAAGCCCTCTGCTCTTGGTAGTCCTACCTCTTCCATCACTGTGTTTTATATTCACACAGAGCTGAGACTTTCCATGATTCACCCACGTGTTACGGCAGGGAGGCCCATGAACGTGTTTAAAAAAAGACTGGACGTGGCACTCAGTGCCATGGTTTAGATGAAGAGGTGTTAGGTCATAGGTTGGACAAGATGATCTTAGAGGTCTTTTCCAACCTAGTTCATTTTGTGATTCATTAGTCCCCTGTTCAGACCCTACATCTTGTCCTTAGCCCAGTGCTCCTGTGTGCTTGTCCTTTGCTGGGCTTTCGCAGCAGCCCAAGGAAATGGTTAACAGAAAAACCCATCAGCAAGGACCACGCTGGTTTTCCTTCCCCAGGTGAAAGGCTCGAGATGCCAGGAGCCCAGACAGCGTTTTCTGCTGTTTCTGTGCTTTGACAAAAGCAGCTTTTAAGCTGTAGCAGCAAACTGATGTGCCTGTGAGCAAGCCCCCACTAATTAGCTGCTGTTCGGTCCCATGTTGTGTGTCTGTGTGATCTTCTGATGGTGTCCTGCTTCCAGTGACTGGGCTTCCTCTTGTTTTTTCCAGGTGCAGCTGCAGGCTCAGCCTTTGGCAGTAAGTAAAACCCTGACTGAAATGCTGGCATTTAACACCTTGGTGCATGATCCTTGTGGATGTCACTAGGAAAAAAAAATATGGTTATTTCCTATCCATTATCACTTTCCAGGCAATAAGTCTTCCCTAATTGTGCCTCATTTTCTGTCCTGTCAAAGAGTCTTATATTTTCTTCCTCTGACTTCAGCAGCCTCATTTTGCCTCTTCCTCTGGCATGGTTTCCCCCCATGAGGTTCGTTAGTACGGCAGCTGGAAAGGAAATAAAAAAAGACTCTTCAAAATCACCAGTGCTGGCTGTGAACTCCCCCCCTTAACCCCCCAGTTCTGCAGAATTCTGCTCTGAGAAGGAGCTGGGTGTGAATTATTTGGCGTAGAACCCAGTCTGGGTCACCTTGGGCTATCAATAAAAAAGCATATAGGTTGTGTGTACATCTGTATGTACACGTGTATGTATATGAACGAATGTCTGTGAGGTGGCAGCAGCAAAGGCAGAGCTCAGCGGGGATTTCTGCTGCAAGATTGATGGCAGGAGAGGGCTCCTTATTTAACAAAGCTGGAGGTAGTTTGATATCAAAGAGCCTGGAGTTTTGGGCGAGCAGAAGCCTGGGTTTGAATGTTGCGGTGCAGAGTGTCCCTCCAGAAGAAACAAATCAGGGAGCTGAATGAATAATGAATTCTTTGGTTTGCAGGCAAGTGGGAAGAATTGGAGGAGGAATCATTTTGGGGAAATGCAAATGCAATTAAGAAAAGCGCACCTAATAGAAAAGTGGAGGGCAGGTTTTCTGAAACGAAAAATGAACCATATTTAGATTTTTAGCAGTTAAGTGCTTGGAATTTTCAAATAAAAATTAAAGTTCTCCCTTAAGTAATTTAGGATTTAAAAAAAAAATAAATGTTTCAACCATTCAAAATATAAACACCTTTCTCTTCAAAACCATTTTGATAACTTTTTTGCCTCCCATTTACAAAGTTTGGCATCCTCAGCACTACTTTTGTTTCCCTGGAAAACATTCCCCATCAAGATTTTCTGCGGGGCAGAAGCCGGGAGGGTGCTGGGAGCGATGTGCAGGAGGTGGACAGGAGGGATTTGTGTCCAAGGCCAGTTAAGGAGAGATTATTTAACCCACATAGGAGACTAGAAGTGACCTAAATTAAGTATTTAAACTAGCTCAGGGCTATTATGAAATTAAGCACGATAATCTGCATGAAGCAGTGAGACAAACAAGGACAGGAGGGCAGCAGGTGTAAGTTAAGCAGGAATTTGTGTCCCAGCGTTATTTTAGTCGAGGCTGTTGTGGGCAGCAGTGGGGTGGGATCGCTCCTGCATCCCGAGAATTGAAGGGTGCCACTGGAAACAAACACGTGCCAATGGTCCTGGCTGGCTTTGATGGTGCCAGGTAGTTTGGTGAGGGGTGGCAGCAGGGAATGGTGCTGTGCAAGGAGCACCACTGGGCACCTGGGCACCGGGCAGTGGCAGCACAGCGTGGCCTGGGGGCTCCCTGGCACCTCCTGCCCGCTCCTCACCCCCTCCCTGCCCAGACGTGCCTTCATCTCCCCTTTTCAGCTTAATTGGCAATTAGTTTATGATCGGGCTGTAAGTATTTAAGCCAATATCTGCACCAACAGAGTAAGCTGATACAGCCCCAGGCTGCAGCCCCTGCTCACACACACACAAGCCCTCGCTACGGGCAGCGTCATCGAGCCGCCGTCGCCTTAATCCTGCCGGTGCCCCAGTTGTGACCGCGCTGAGAAACCAGTCACCAGTTCAGGCCAGCAGCAGCAGCCTCACGGGTGTGCAGGCTGGCATGGGAACCCACCATTCCCCCCAGTAAGCGCCTCCCAACTCTTCTCTTTGCCTGTCAGCGTACGAGCGACCGCAGCGAGCAAACACCGCAAAAACCACCACCGCAAAAACCACCACCACCACCTCAACCACCGCCTCAACCACCACCACAACCACCACCACAACCACCAGCAGCACCCCCCTGCCAGCCACCACCACCCAGCCAGGTGGGTGCCATGCTCCCTGCCCCGCTCAGCAGTCAGGGCTCTGCTCCCAGGCTCCTCTTTCAGCTGCTGCGTCGGTAGCTATGGATCCCTTCTCTGTAGGATGATAAAGGGACATGGATAAAAATCACCCTGGCTTGGTTCACTGCCCCCAGCCACCAGGCAGCCCTGGTTTCCCAGAGATGCTCTCCCAGCTCCATGACAAGGCAGGAAAGCAATGAAGATTTTTCTGATCTGTAATAAATTTAAACCATGTATTTCTCTGGAAGGAGAGGGGGATTGTACCCCATCCTGCTCTATCCCTGACCTCCTGCCCCTTGCCACCAGAGTCAGAGCAGCACAAAGGTTCTGCTCTGTCCTTGCTGGTTGTCCCAGTCCTGCACCAAATCCCTGTGGCCAAACTCATGGATGTACTGCAGGTTTTCCTAGGGCAGAATTCCATCTTTCCCCGGGTGGCCGCTGTCCAAGGAGCCCGGGAGCGTGCGGGGCTGGAGCTCACACACGCGCCAGAAACATCCTTTCCTAATTTCTGAAATCACCCCGTGGAGGAAAACTTTTGTCCTTTTTCTGGGGGTTCCTCCTTCCCTCCCCCCGTGAACAAGGAGACAGTGTTTTTCCTTGTCTTTTGGAAATGAGCAGATAAAACTTAACAGCAGGACATTTTTTTAAGCTGCTCATGGGGGAATTAGACACGCATTCCTTCCTTTGCCATGCTTTCAGGGCCTGATATTTCCCAGGAGGACATTTTACACCCACAGCATGTTAGTAACAGTCTGTCTGGGGGAGCTGCCAGAAGCCAGTCAAAGGGATGAGGAAACTTGATTGCATGTTTATGCAAATATAGATATATTCATGGAAGTACCCTGCTTGAGGAGTTAATCAGGGAGCCGAGGGCTTAAGTCCAACTTCCATGGAGTTGGAGTGACCTTGGAAAAGAGTGCAAGGCTCAGCTGTGTTGGGAAGAGCTCCGTACCCAGATCCATGCTGTACCTGTGCAGGAGGAGGTTCATCCACCTGCAGCTCACCCCATCTCCACGGCCCCAGCAGGGCCAGGTGATCACATCTACATCCACACAATGCGCTTGGGGTCATCTGATTTTTATCCATGCTCACCTGTAGTGACATTTTAGGGCTATTTTTTTGCTGTGTTCGCCTGGGTAGCTGCTTGGTGTGTCCCTCATATGATTTGCAGTGCTCTGCCTTTGTGGCACCTCTGGCACAGGCAGGACAGTGTCTCTGGGGGTTTGGGGGTGCTGGGGGTCACCTCTCCTGCTCTGAGAGACGTCACAGGGTTTGTTCCTTCTCCAAAACCTTCTTCCTGGGCAAAGAAAATGTTTTCTTAATGCTTTCATAAACTGATGGCAAGGGAAAATAAATAAATTGCAGCCCAGCTGCCTGGTCTTTGGCTTGATACAGCCAGGCCTGAGCTCCTCGCCCCTCACCCCCATCCAGATCCCCATCTGTGCTTCTGCAGAGCCAGGTCCCACCCCAGGATGGTGTGCCTGGGAGTGGTGACAGTCCCTGGAGGGGCTGCTCCACAGAGGAGGGCAGGCAGGGCCACCCAGCAGCTCCAGGACCTGCTCTTACCAGGGCAGCATGAGGGGTTTGATACCAAAGGTCCACCGTGTGCCCTTGGCCAGCAATAGGGAATCAAGGCATAGCATAATTCTGATCTGCTTTTGGCCAGAGATGCTCCTCCTCCATGCAAAATACAGAGTATTTCTTTAGAAACCATGAAATTCCCAAGGGCCTGCAGATGTAATTCTAACCTGGGCCCCAAGGGAAACACTTCATGAAAGAGGTGACCCTTGAGCTCATAGCAGGACACATTTTCATGAAGTCACCCCCAATCAGGGTCAGAATCCCAAAGTGAGGTACTCTGTTGTAACCCCTCTTCTGAATTTTAGAAGCATTAAAATCCCTCCTTGCTTTAAAGCCAGACATATAAATCAGTCCTGCCAGAGCCCTGCCCCATCCCTGCGCTGTTTCACCCCCTAACTGACACACTGCCTTCTGCCCTCTGAATTTCTGCTTCCCACCATAAGCAAGCATCATCAGACCAGCCTCTGAGTTTGCTGCCTCTGTGCCCGTGACAGAAACACAGAAAAAATCAGGTATTTAAAGCCAGCCCGACGTGTTTTTCCCTTCTCCTCGGTGCCTCCGCACGCCAGTGGGTAGCAGCACGGCAGAAGCAGCGTGGCACGTAGGCTAGAGGAGTAGATTAGATTTGGGTTGTCTCTGGGTTGCATGGAGCTGCTAGACATCTGCTTCCTTTGGCTGCTCGTGGTGTTTTCGTGGTCAAGGTGGAGCTGTGGTCGTGCTCGTAGGATGCTTTCTGTGCCCGGTCGTGCGGTGAGAGGGGAGGGAGGGAGGAGTTCATGGGCAAGGGCTGTGGTCTGAAGGCACTGGAAGCTGCCAAAGTGGGTAGAAGGAAGAGAAATCACAGAGTTACCCCTAGGAGGATGAATTAAGTGCTATTCTCCTTTGCCTTCTGCAGTTCCGTTGACTTTAAAGCCTTCCTTGAAGCCTGTCGGCTTCTTCCTTGCCATTTGTCACAATTTTTCCCATGTTCAAAATAAGCAAAAAAAAAAAAAAAAAACCCACCAAAACCCCCAAACTTTTTCCATTTTAATTTTTTTTTTTTCCTGCTTCAATTTTCCTCCCTCTGGTTCTTGGCAGTCTCAGCAGTGCCAGTTGACCTCTGAGAAGCACAGGGCCAGCCTGAGCCCTGCTGGGTGGTCACGAACTCCAGCAGAAATTGAGCACCGGCAGCCTGGCTCTGTGGAGGTCCCATGGGAAGGGCATCCCGTGCTGATGTTTTGAGAAGGGCTTTTCTCCCCCAGTGCTGTTTGCCCCAGTGGTTTTTGCTGTGAAATGTAACTTCTTGGTTCAATTTATTCCACTTCTTCAGAAGCCCCCCAAGAACAGCAATTTCCATCAGAGCTGCCCATCATTTCCCATTTTTATGAAGTGGGACCAGGGCAAAATGTGTCTCTCTCCCCCTCCCAAAATGTAAAACTGTCCATTATGGCCCAGAGCTACAAAGGGAAAGGTTCTCAGGATAATGAGCATTAATAATTTTCTTGGCTCTGTAAATGCGATTGAGTGGAGGTGTATGTGAATGACTAAAAAGCAAAATGCCTCCAGGGCTGTTTTTTATTGTGACTCTAATTAAACCCTTGCCAATTTGCACAGGGATTTTTTCATATTCTCTTTAACACCGTATTAATATCAATTGGTTTCCACTTTCCAGCTGAAAAGGACAATGTCTATCACCTTCTCTTAGAGCTTGTCATTAAAAAAATAATCTTTTTTTTTTCTTTTTTATTCTGTATTGTTTATCATCCCCTTGACGAGGCTGGGAAATCACATTTCTCTCCTACTCGGGTTTGTCCTTTGAAACTTGGCAAGGATCAAGAGATTTTCTTTTTTTTTCCTCCTCCTCCTTATGTTACCCAACTGGAGCTTGAAATTAATAATATGGCTTTTAAAATTTTTAGTGCCTGGTTTGTTTTCTAGAAAACCTGAAGATTGTTACCAATATTGAGAAGCAGGGGAGGGGGATGGAGCCAGTGGGGGTGAGGGCTTGCAGGGAAACCAAACAAGTGAGCTATAAAATTTCTTACTGGTTCAACTTTTCTGCGGTGGTTGGAAATTCTTTGATTTGTATTTCTGAGGGAACAGCAGAGCCTGAAGGAGGGCGTGGAAGTTGGGATTGGAAACCAGGGCTTGGTGCCTCCATCCCAGGTGTGTGTGCTGTTTCTCAGCTGTTATTTCAAAGCAGAGGGGCGCAGGGCAGTGGCTCAGACCCTGGTGCTGGCACAGGAGCACGGGCAGCTCAGCACACACTGCCCCGCACACTTCAAGGGCGCTGGTGCCTAAAAACGCCCGTGGTACAGGGCTGGGGGTTGGATCTGGGGCTCTGACTCCCTGTGGGAATGCTGCAGGGCTCCTCCTGGGATACCAGCTCCCCCAGTAACACAGTTTTCTCTTTGATCACCGCAAGACTACCCCGGCTTGTCGGCGGCTGCCCCGCTGCAGGTGGGCTCTCCCGTGGCCAAGGCTGGCCCAGGAGCACAAGGTAGGAGCCACGGGGCTGAGCTGGGTCCTGCCAGCGAGAACCAGCTCAGAGAACGCTTTAGTTCCTAGCTCTGCATCTGTGTTTTCCATGCCCCTCTTCTCCTCCTGCCCAGGAAAGAGCTCGGGGCTTGTCTGTGCCCTGCACACAGCTGGGAATGAGGCTGGATGGAGCCTCGGGGTTTAGTCGTGTGCATGAAAGATGAGGATGGTGAGTGGTAGCAGGGATTGTTCACAGCTTGCTGCTGGGGTGAACGGAGAGGATCATGGAAATCCCGTCAAATCCCAAGGCTGGAGCCCGTTTCTAGAGCAGGATCACCCCATGAGTGGATAAGCCTGTGTCCTTTAGAGCACAGATCCTCCTCATGCATTTCCTTGCTCGGGTCTCCTACGTGACGGCCTGAGGTGCTCCAGGTGGGAGCCTTGGAGGTTTCTCTCTGGCTGTTGAGGCTGAGGCTTCTCCTCCTCAGGGTTCCCACCACACACATGCTTTGGTAGCTGCCCTTGGTTTCTCTTCCTTTCAGCTCCTGTTTCCCACCCGAGATTCCTGTAGCTCCCTCCAGCCATAGACTTTAGCATCCCTCCTGTGCAGATCGCAGCATCCTGGGCCTGTCTGGCCTCACAGAGAGGCAAAGCTGCTCCTGATGCAGTAACAAGGGACAGAGCTACACTAAGGGGCCAGGAGCGCTGCCAGCCTTGACAGTGCTCTGCAGACCCGGCTTCTCTCCGTGCCTGGGCGGTGTCAGGACCCCATGCCAGCACTCAGCTATCCAGCAGCTCCCACACTTCCCCTCAGGAATATTTTTCTGCCTCTCTTCACACTTAGAGATGCTAAGTTTGAGGAGACTTTGTCTCTCCTTCCTGCTTCAGCACGTCCTCCACGTCCCAGCCTAGACACCTGCCTAGAGCTTCCAGTGTCCCTTTGCCACCTTGTTAAGCAAACCAGGGGGGATCTGTTTTAAATCTGATGTTCTCTCTGATGCCACCTGTGATGACCCACCAAACACAGCAGCACTTGGACAGAAGCCGAAGCCACCAGACCCTCCCAAGAACATGAGAGGTAAGGCCAGGCCTGTCCCCAAGGCTGGGACAGGGCAGGTTTCTCCCTCAGTGCCACAGGCCAGGACAAGCACCTGCCCTCGGCACAAGCCCCATTGGACAATCTCCTACTCAGAGGGTCCAGCTGAGCTCAGCTCAGCTCATCCTGCCCCAGGAAGGTCTTTTTGGAGATGTCTGGGGCCAAGGAAAGCCATGGAGACCAGCAGGGCCCTGGTGCCACAGCAGCCTCAGGAATGGTGTTGGGAGCAGGAATGGGTGCACTAGGACCATGGCTGAGCCCCAGGGGAGCAGGGTCACCTCCTGCCACCACTGTCACTGCCAGGATGTGACTGACACAGGTGGCTGGAGCTGGCACTGCCCACCCGTGGCCTCCCTGAGCACCACAGCGCTTGCAAGGGCATAAGCTCCACAAAAACCCCCATGGAACCAGAACCCATTTCCAAACACCCTGTGGGACCTCACTGCTGCTCAACCTTGCTCCTCACTGGGCTCACCAAAGCACAAAGGTTTGGTGGCCTTTACCTCCAGAGCTCAGTCATTCTGTGTGGGACAGGGGTCTGGCTGGCAGCACAACCCCCAGGGAGCCCCATTCCAGCTGGGACAGCCCCTTACCCTGAGGGAACGAGGGAAACACGGCCCTGGGAGCCCCCTTCCCAGCACAGCTCTCAGACCTGTTCTATCCTCTGGCGTAGCGGCTCCGAAGAGCAAACCAGGGCGCACAGCACACTCTGCAGGCAAGAAGCACGGGAAGAAGACAGGTACGTGCTGCTGGGGACGGGCCAGGCTGGAGCAGCACCTGCTCTGCAGGACCCTGCAGATGCACCCCTGCAAGGTGCCACCTCCACAGCACTCATCCTCCTCGCAGAGTGCTGGGCGCCAGCTGGCGTCACCTCCACCAGCCCGACTCCGTGGCCGGTAGATAATGGTTTGTGAGTTGTAGGTGCTTATCCCAAACCATGCTGCACTTTTCAGGTGTGAGCAGCTGCTCCCAGCTCTGCAGTTGTGTTGTGCATTGGGTTATTCATGCATCGAGGTACTCATGCATTGAGGTTTTCGTGCATCGAGTTTTTCATGCATCAGACTCTGAGGAGGGGAGGGGAAGAGGAGAAATGTAGCAGCTACCAGCTGCCTGGTGCAGAAATAGATGCCAGTGCTGCCAGCATGGTGCTCTTGGCTTGGCATTGTTCTCGTGGCAGGGGAGGACACGGGGTGGTGCTAAGCAGAGAGAAAAAGCCTTTCTCTGATTTTTCTCAAGCATCCTCAAAGAGCTCAAAACTCATCCGGCTCAAACCAAACTCTGGCCCAGTGGCTCCCATTGAAACGTACAAAGGTAAGCAGAGGGAGGGCGGCGCTCCAGGGCTCCCTGACCTGGCTCAGGTGCTGTGGTCCTGCAGACTCAGGCATGGAGAAGGTGGGGAGGGTCTGTCCGAGTTGTGGTTAGCTGCTGGCTGTATGCAGCAGTGCTTCCCTAGTCTGAAACAACACCTGGGAATTGCAGCAGGCAGTATTTCAGCTGGAATTCTTTGGATATCCGTTGATGAAGCAGAAGTTCTTTCACTGGGAGTCAAGATTATGAGAGACTCTCAGCTCCTCCTCAGGCAGCTGTGAACCATGGGGAAACCTCTGCCCTGCTCCTTCTTCCCCAGTCATCATGTCATTGATCATGTCTCCTCCTCCAGTTGCATGTGCATGCCAACCCACACCCTTCCCTGCCATCCNGATCCAGCGCCTGGATCCGACGCTGCAAGGTTGGCACCATCCCAAGTCATGGTAATAAAAAACAAACACAAGAAGCACAAAATCCAATCCCCCTGACTACAAATTCACCCACAGATGGTTGTTTTCTAACACGTGCCCACATCTGGGAGAGGTCAGTCCGGGGACAGGAGCACTTGGCCAAGTGATGGTGGCATCTCCCAGCCCACCAGCAGCCTCGGCAGGCTGTGCTCTGCCAGGCAAGCCCTGGTNTTGAATGTTTAATGTTCTGCTTGGAACAAAGTCCCAGCTCCAAACCTCTCTCCGAAGGCTCTGGAAGCTCAGACCTGGCTGAGACTATTTCTGCTCATGTTATCCCCTGCCCTTGCTGGCTGGGAACCTCCTGAGTTGCACATCTCATTATATTAACTTTATATACTTTATATATATATACTTTATATACTTTTATATATATATAATACTTTATATATATATATATGCCCAGTAAGATCCAGCGCCTGTATGCGACGCTGCAAGGTTGGCACCATCCCAAGTCATGGTAATAAAAAACAAACACAAGAAGCACAAAATCCAATCCCCCTGACTACAAATTCACCCACAGATGGTTGTTTTCTAACACGTGCCCACA
>WBMY01015712.1:1132287-1181387 GCA_013397315.1 Donacobius atricapilla
CTGGGAGAGGTCAGTCCGGGGACAGGAGCACTTGGCCAAGTGATGGTGGCATCTCCCAGCCCACCAGCAGCCTTGGCAGGCTGTGCTGTGCCAGGCAAGCCCTGGTTCCAACCTTCACACACCTGTCCACCACCTGCTGAAGGATCCCACACAAGCCACACTGCCTTGCATAGGCTTATTTTAAACATTTAACCTGAGAGCCACCGCCCCTCACAACAGAAAGGTACAGCAGGAAGGGGCCTGCTGAGAAGGGATACAGAGGGGAAAAGGAGAGGCTGCGAGGTTTTACCTGGACATGCAGCAGCTCCATCTCCACTGAGCACCCTCTGCCAGCCCCGTCCCACGGGCCAGCCCCCTCTGTTCCCCAGGGAGGCACAGCCTTTGCCAGGGCTCTGTCCCCCAGCCCGGCTCCTCACAGGTCCTGCAGCCTCCCCAGAGCCAAACCCAGGCACGGAGCTCTGCTCGTTAACAAGGCAGTAATTAACATCTGACTCCCCTCCACTGCCTGCTCCCATAATGATGCAGTTTCTGAAAGAAATCATGTCCTGGGATTGCAAGGGGCTGGCTCCTGCCTGTGCACACCTCCGGATTACGGGGACCCTGACCCTGTCCTGCTCTCTGAGCGATGATTTCCAGCCCGATCCCCCCGTGGTGGTGGAGAGCTGTTTGCACTCCTCGTGCCCAGCACACCCCAGCCCTGCTCTGGCAGTGGCCATGGCATTCGCTCCTGCCCAGTGGCTCCTCTGCTCCTCCCAGCACGAGGGAAGGCGCTGCAGGCCCGTGTCCCCATCTCTCCCCTCCTCTCCTCCGCAGACTGCGAGTGCTACGGCCACTCCAACCGCTGCAGCTACATCGACTTCCTGAACGTGGTGACCTGCGTGAGCTGCAAGCACAACACGCGGGGCCAGCACTGCCAGCACTGCCGCCTGGGCTTCTACCGCAACAGCTCCGCCGAGCTGGACGACGAGAATGTCTGCATAGGTGAGCACGGCCCCGGGCCGGCTCCTCTCGCTGTCAGCGGGCTGCCTTCAGCCCCTCTCTGCAGGATGTGGGGCCCACCTGCCTGCTCTGCAGCTGGTGTGGTCTCTGCAGCCTGCCCAGGCACGTCTTCCCTGAAAACAAAGACTAAAAGTTATCAGAGAGTCGCAGAACAGTTTGGGTTGGAAACTTTCTAGTTCCACCCCCTGGCACAGGCAGGGACAACTTCCACTATCCCAGGTTGCTCCAAGCCCCGTCCAACCTACCCTTGGACACTTCCAGGGATGGGGCAGCCACAGCTTCCCTGGGCAAACCGTGCCAGGGTGTCCCCACCCTCACAGTAAAAAGTCTTTCTGACTGAATTCGGGCGCCTTGCTCCGGCAGGAAGGGCTCAGCCCCAAAAAGGGGCGGCCTTTGCCCCTGTGGCTGCCTGCACTGTTGGGGCCACTTGGGCCAATGTGTCCTCCCAGCCCCTCGGTCTCTAAGCTCTCTTCCATAGCACATCTCCAGACTTTTCCAAAGCCCCCAGCCCCTCCCTCAGGGAACTGCATGCAGAAGCCCAGGCAGGACAGGCTCTGACCTCCCTGTCTTTGGCCAGAATGTAACTGCAACCAGATCGGCTCCATGCACGACCGCTGCAACGAGACCGGCTACTGTGAGTGCAGGGAAGGAGCCACGGGGCCCAAGTGCGACGACTGCCTGCCCAACTACTACTGGAGACAGGGCTGCTTCCGTGAGTACCTGCCGGCCTGCCTGCGAGACGGCTCCGAACCGCAGCAGCATCTCCAGCGCTGTTGGTTTGGGTGCCCCACGATGCTCGGGGTGCAGGGGGAGCAGATCCCGGCCGTTCCTCCCAAATCCAGAATTATGTTACAGCTTTGGCCACATAGATTGCGCCCCTCGATGCTCGGGGTGCAGCAGGAGCAGATTCCGGCCGTTCCTCCCAAATCCAAAATTACATCACGGCTTTGGCCTCGCAGTTTGAGCCCCTCCACTGCATGCTGCTGGCATTGGAACTGCTCTAGCACTGGGAGGGCTGGATAATTTAACCTCTAGGAGCTAGAATCCCGTTCCTGCTGCAGCCAAGGGGTTTAACACCCTGCGGGGTAACGCCTGCACCTCTCCCTGTCACCCTGCAGCCAATGTCTGCGATGACGAGCTCCTGCTCTGCCAGAACGGCGGCACCTGCTACCAGAACCAGCGCTGCATCTGCCCCGTGGGCTTCAAGGGCGTCCTGTGCCAGCAGTCCAGGTGCGAAGTGGACAAAAAGGACTGTGACGGTGCTGCCGGCGCCGGCGGCAGCCTGGCCAGCGTGGCCCTGGCCGTGCTCGCCCTGCAGCTGCGAGCCTGGCTGGACCTCTGAGGCTGCCCAGGGAGCCGAGGGACCTGCGGACACCGAGGCGACGGGCGGCCGTCCCCGCCGCCTCCTCCGCGCTTCACGCCAGGACTTGCACAACGTTCTTTCGGTCCACTTTCCAAGCAGAGAGGTACGCAGGGGGCCCGGCGCTGACTCCTGCCCGGGGTCCCAGCGCGGTGTCGCAGCCCGGGGTCCCAGCCCGGGGTCCCACTCCGGTGTCCCAGCCCGGGAGTCACACGTGCTGGAGAACTTGGGTGTCCCAGCCCGGTGTCCCAGCCCGGGGTCCCACTCCGGTGTCCCAGCCCGGGGCTTCAGCCCAGTGTCACACTCCGGGGTCCCAGCCCGGTGACACGGGCACCGCAGCCGCCTGTGCGGGACACGGCGCACAAGTGACTCTGTCCTGCTCCGCACAGGGCGGCCCGGGGCCGCCGGGGCTCTGGGCAAAACGGTGCCGCGATCCAAGGGATGGTTTTTTTTATTATTCCTTTCTTTACTTTGGTATAGGCTGGGGTGTTGTTTTTATTTTCCCTCCCCTTGGCGTGCTGTTTTGGAAGAGCCTGTGATGACAACCGCAGAGCCCCAGCACGGAGCAGGCAGGGGGCAGGAGCGGGGAGAGGGGACTCAGGTCCATCCCTGCTGCATAGTCCCACATCCCACCACGGGCCGGGCCTGGCCACGCACATACTGTTGCCTACGACTGTAGTTGCTGCATTGATTTTGTATTTTCATGGCTGGGTTTTGTTTTCTTGCACTTACAGAGAACACAGGGGCCGTGAGGCATTTGGAACGTGAGGAGTGCAGTGTCTTATCCACACATGTCCGTTATGGTGTACGGGTCAAATACTTCTTTTGGTAGAGACTTATTTTTGTTTGGATTAAATGTTATAACAGAACCACAAACTAAAGGGACATTTTACCATGAGCATTTGATCTGGTGTATCCTACTCCAGTAAAGCAACTATTAATGGCTGCTTGATCACCACGTTTTCCTTTACATGTGCACAGTTAATTACAGGTAAAGACTTATTTTTTGATTTATAATGTCCTCTTGTGTTTTCTGAGTCACTACTAAGGTGCACCACATGGTGAGGGAGAGGGGCGGGAGAGAGAGGTTGCCTCATCACTGAGGGCTGTTAATTATTTCTCCTAATTACTTTGCCAAGCCTAGGTTAGACTACTAACTGTAGACAATGAGCAAAGTCTGAGTGGTATATTAAACACTGGTCTTGTGTGAAAAGGCCTTTTCCAAATGAGTCTGCAGCAGGAAAAGGCTGGCTAGTGCAGGGATGCTTCTCCTCACCTGTCCCACCCCCACTGCAGCCCCCTCCAGCTGGTGCCATGATGCACCTTTGCAGAAAATGCTGTATTTTTAAGCAACCACAGCCAGTATTTTCATGCAGCAATACAGAGCTCACAGGGATTATATTAACTCATTAAGGCTCATCAACATGCTCCTGTCTGAGGAGGCATTTACAATCAAGCACATAAATGAAGGCAGGAGAAACCAGCGACAAGAAAAGAGGTAACTCAGTCAGATCAACTGGAATGCCATTAACACAAGAGCTCGAGTGTTGTCCTATGCAAATACTTCCTAAGCCAGGAGATGACTGAGTGCAGGTTTAGAGGATGGGGCACACCCCCAACTCCAGCTTGCTCACTTCTAGGCTGGTTTCTGTGACAGGTGAGCAGCCTTGGTCCCAGTCCCAGTTCTGTGACACTCCCAGAGCCAGCCCTGGAGCCCCACATAATCCACACCTAAGCCCCACTGGCATTTCCAGGTCTGGTGTCCTTACCTGAGTGGAGCTCTTCTCTGGGAGCTTCTCTGTCAACATCTGCTCTGTTCCAACACCTTCCCTCCGTGGCCCTGTCCCTGCAGCCCATCCTGCTCGGGGAATGCCAGGAGCAGCCAGTGTTTCAAAAGTGCAAGAACCAGCTAGCGTTTCAAAAGTGCAGCATCTTCCAGCCCTAACTCTGGATACTGAGCACTCAGCCAGTGCCACCAGAACCCAGCCACCTCCACCGAGAGGGGACAGTCTGTGCTTTGGAAAAGGAGAGAAAACCACCAGCGAAGGTGCGATATGGATATTGTCGCTTCAAAGAGCAACACACATTCTGAGCAGGATTTAACACCACAGAGGCAGAGCACAGGGCTTGGTTAATCCACCATAAAGTAAAAGAGGGCTCAGCTCACCCTGGTTTGTCCCTTGAGGCAGCGGGCTGGCCCCAGCACTGCCCCCTGGGCTTCAGCACAATTGGTTGCTCTCCGCTGGTATCGACACTCACTCTGTGCTTTCTGACTGCAGCAGACCTTAAATCCTCATATATTACTGTTCTCACAAGTAATAGCAAAGACAGTAACAAGATCCAGATCTCTAATGGCACTTCTGGAGGGTGAAGCAAAATTCTCCTTCCCCTGCACTACTGTTTTTCACTAGAATATTAGTTAAGCAACAGAAAATTTACTACTTCATAAAGCCAGACAAACTCTGTGGCCAGCAGATCCCCCGCAAAACACACTTTTATTGCAGGAACGTGCCAAGCAGCAGCGCCAAATTCCTGTAGAAAATAATTTCAGAAGGGCACAACAAAGCTCAGACCCATCCAGGAATAAAGGCTGCTGAAAACTAAACTTGACCTTTCTAGGTTTGGGGCTTTGCTCTTGGTTGGTTGGGTATTGGCTGTTTGGCTTTGGAGTTTGAGAGTCAGGATAGTCACACGTGCTGGAGAACTTGGAATCACACAGTGCAAGCCACTGCAAAGCAGAAAAGAAAATCTCCCACAGAAAACTTACACTGAGTATTCAAGAAAACAATTTAAAGCTTCTGAAAGCTTCAGCACTGAAGACCCAATAAATGCAGACGCCTGTTAGCATGGGTGTCTGCGCAAAGGGAACAGAGCATTATTGAAATAACGCAGAGAAACCATCACTGCAAGTACCCACAGATCCCAAAGTTCATCTTCTCTAAGGCAGAAGTTTTGCACATCAGTTAATGCTTCCAAATGGGATTTGTCCAATGAGCTTAATACTTTATTTGTGGAAAGGTTACCCAAAAAGTACTTCTCTTTCTGAGAAAAGCCACTTGTGCTTTTTCAAGAGGTTCCACGTGCATCCTGTCACTGGCATTTGATTAGTTTGAAAAAGTTTTCAAATTACACTTCTGTCTGCAAAAAGTGACCTCTCCAAACAGCACAAGTAGAGCTTTTGATTTTTCTTGTTTACCTCGAATTCTGCTCTGATTTTAACTATTTAGTGTTCTGAGAAATCTAAATACCCAAAGGCCCCAAGGCAACAAAAACCTTCCTGATGCACCATTTGCTCACTTGCCAGGTAAAATGTTAAAGCTACAGTTCCTGGGAGCTGGAGACAGGAGAGGGAAAAGAATTCCATAGGCAATTCCCAGGTGTTACTTTTTTTTTAAAGATGAGGCAGCAGAGATCTCTTCTGCAAGTGATTTGTAAGGAGTGTCCTGCAGAGGCTGGAGGAGTGAGAGAACCAGCACTTTTTAATGGGAATAAAATGGTCTCACTGCCCTGTTCTCCTCTGTAATTGGCTTTCATGAGAAGCCTCAAATGTAAATAAAACAAAGTATGAAGGAGGAGGAGGAGCTGAGTGTTTTTGCTCAGAAATAAGAGCAGAGCTGGGTTTTGAAGAGCTTTACATCCACATCTCAGCCCTTCTGGCAGGGACCCAGAGAGTTTGGCCAGAAAACGGCTAAAAATCACACCCTGATTTGAGATGCAGAGAAAAGCTTCAGACCCTCCTGAAAGGCTCCTTTGGCATTTTGATTCTCGCTGTGTTGTACCAACTTTCACTGCAGGGTGAAACGTGTGAGGAAAGCCTAAACCCACCCATTTTCACCAGGTAACTGCCAGCAACAATACCAGGCTCCAAAAGCTCCATCCTGACCACTCTGTGTCACTGCAGGGGCTCAAATAGAGGGGAAACTGATGGGGTTTCTCTGTAGCAAAGGGAGTTCTTGCTCCATACAACAGTGAAATCAGCGGCAATGTTGCACAACTGCACCAGACTATAAAATCAGGTTTTCTGTGTTTTCCCACTACCAGATGCAATGTGCTCTCAGACCACCTTCATTTCTATCGTGCTTTTCCTGGGAGTTGGTGGCAAATCAGCCAAGGGCTGAGCAGCAGACAAGTACATATGGCCAGGAGGTCTCATGTCAGTGATATTCGATGTACAAGGCTGCTTAGATTACATTTATTTGCACTAAAGAATAAGGCACTGGGCTCCTTTCCAAGCAGCTTAAAAAGACAAGAAAGGAGACCCGTTGTGGCAAGAGACTGTATTATATCATTAACATTATAAATTCCATTTACAATCCAGCAGTCATTTCATCCATCATTTATTCATGCACAAGGGAGAGGGCGTCTTGCATTTTTAGGACCGTGGTTCTGCACATCCACAGGCCTGCTGTGAATGAACAGCCCAGCTCACTTTGGCTCCTCTGGTCTCTGCCTTCTCTTTTTTGCCAAAAAGCAAAAGCCAACCCTGGAATTACTGGGGCTCCATATTATTTTTCAGGCGTTGACTGGGAATTGTTTTAGCCCCAAGTGGTGGATTTAGTCACAAGTTCTGTGTTGCTCTGGAAGCCCAGGCTGCTCCGTGCTTCCCCCACATGAATGTAGCAGGGGTGGGGGCTATCCCCATTCCATGGATTAGCAGGGGGAGGAGAAGTGCCTTGCCAGCCTGCACCCCTGGCTCGCAGCTCCTGTGCCACCACTCATTAGAGCCAGCTGCTAATTAGTCATTGCACTGGGCTGCCCCAGCAGACAGCACTGTAAGAACTCATGGTCCCTGCAGCACTGGGAGTGTGAATGGAGAGTGGCAGGAAGGACAGGCTGGTGTCCCTCATGTCCCCAGACCAGCCTGGCGCAGCTCTTGTGAAAGCCAAACAGAGCCCAGTGGCATCTCCAGCCCTCAGCATGCCTTGGGCCCACCCTCCAAGGAGCCAACACCACCCTCCTGCACTGCCCAGAGCAGAGAACGCTCCTGGAAAAGTGCTGGTTTTCCTCTGGAGCCCCACACACAGCCCAGAACAGCTGGGAAGGCAGCACAGCACAGGGCACAGTGACCCAGAGGCAAGGAACACAGATTAGACAAGTACCTGCCATGCTCTCACATCACCATGAGTGGGAGTAATGACATGGAAAACAATTAAAGCAAACCTTAAAGGAAAAAGGAATAACCACAGTTATACCCCCCCAGTTACTGCAAAGCCTATTTTGTGTACAAAGAATTAGAAAAACCTCCACACTCTGAAAATGCTTGAAAAACACAGTCCGGCACTTATAAGAGACTTTCCTTCCCAAGAACACAGAGGGAACTGGCTTTGCACTGAGAATTAAGCTCCAAGCTGGGAAGCAGCATGGAAGCCTCTCTATAAAAACCTGGATACTGCTTCTTCCAAAGGGTTCCCGCACAACCTCCAATAAAGTGTTTTACACAAAGTTGTGTTGAGTATGTTTCTTTACTGACTTTTCCAACTTTAACACTCAGTAACTGCTGCAAAGCCTCCTCCAAGGGCCACCAGCTCTGAGGAGTTATAATGATTACAGCAAATCTCTACTCACAGCTTACACACTGACTGCCCATCACTGCTCAGCACTTTGTACCACACAGTGGGAACAGCAGAGAATTTATGAAAATTGTACCTGATGTGTTTGATCCTCAGTGCAGATCTGTGTCAGTGAGAAGTGCGCTTTGGATTGGATTTTGCTTGGTTTCCCATGTTATGGGTATAAACAACAGGAGAAAAAGTTAAAGCTACAAACCTACTCTGAGTGGTTTGTGAAGAGGGAAAAGTGTTGTAAGTGCAATAATCCAAGCGTTTTTTATTGACAAATACGGGACTAATGACAGAGACTGACATGGCAGCAATAACCTGCTGCTGAAGACTGACATCTTAAGTCAGATAAACAAAAAGGTCTGAGCCACTGAACACAGCTCAAAGATGATTTATGGGAGCACACAGGCATTATAGAGTACAACAAAAATGAAATGTCAAAACAAAATTCCTTCCAGCACGTGGCAAGCACTGCTCTCAGAACGTGTTCTGAAATGCAGACTAAGGAGAAAGAAAACCAGAAGAAAACTTTCACAGAAACATTCTTGTGACTAAATTGCATTTAATAACCAGAAAAGCATTCCCTCATTCATTTTGTTGCCAGCTTTGCTTTATTTACATCAAGACAGTCCAAATGGCTTCCACAGCCGTGGGGTTTGCAGAGCAGCAGCCTCTTAATGTGCTAAGTACAAACAGCAGGCAGGGCAGCACAGCCCTGCCAACAAGAGCCAAGGGGCTTGGAAGATGACAGTTTTTAAATATTCCTATTAACATAAAGGGAAATAACACACAGGGTATGGCGTCTGTGATGGGGAGTGACTGAAATGTCTCGTTTGTTAAGGTCAGAGTCACTCAGCAGCCTCACAGGAGTCACAGCAGGGCACACAGGGCTGCCAGAAGGAGTCGGCGGTCATTGAAGGGTTCAGAAGGCAATATAACAAATAACTAAAGCTGAACAACACCCAGATGCTGATCTCACCTCACAGGGATCTCCCAGATTCTCCCCATTACAGTGAAACACTCAGTCCTGCAGAGCAGGAGCTGAACAGGCCCAGCCAGCAATAAAAGCCACCCCACACACCTCCAAGGCAGCTCCTACCAGTAAAGCACGTTCCTTCTGGGCTTGGATGCCTTAGGGGTGAGAGTTTTCCTGGCAATTCCAGCCGGAGGCAGCACCTGGTGCTTGGCAGGGTAAGGCACTGGGGTCTCCCTGAGCTGGAGCACACGGCCCTGCCTGGCAGTAGGTTCCAAGGACAAAGCTGGAATTATCCCTGCAGTAACTGAAGAAAATGGAACTGAGGATTGTGGCTCACTTGCTCCAGCAAAGCCACAGGCACAATGCTGTGAACAAGGGACAGCAGGACACTCCCTGAACACACACCTGGAGATGGCACAACCTGGCCCAGCCCGTGCAGATGACTGGCACCAGCCCCGAGACCTGCACTCTCAGCTTATCTCCACACAAAACTCAGTGCACGTGAAATGCTGCTCTTCACCTCCTCAGACACGCACAAGCTCCAGAAAACAAAACGTGATACTCCACAGTGACCCCAAGGAATTCTTAGTAGAAATAATTCCACTTTTATTGTGAACTGTTATGATGTGAGGAAGGTTTCCTTAAAAATAATTTGGTTTTTTGCCGTCCCCTTTTAGTGGCTGCAATTCTTCATCAGCACAGTGGTAAGAATCTAGCAGTAACACCTAGAAAGAAGTACCTGCCCTTTTTTGTCCCTGTAGATCTCCAAAAGCTCCATACAAAGAAACTCAAGTGATATTAGCAGTAACTGTAAACTAGATCTTGGACCAAGATTCCACAGTGAGATTCCTCCTCTCAAGGACACAGCGGGACAAAACAGACCTCACAGGTTTGAATCTGCAGATTGTGTTGCCACTGCAACAAGAAAGGGATTCCAACTGATAGAGCAGCAGCAAGAGCAAAACTCAAGGCACATTTGTATAAACCAAAACTCTTCTGTTCCTATAAAAATGGGCAATAAAATATACAAAATAAGTAGAATTCTCTCCATTCAACCAATGTACATCTGCCTCACTCTTCCCTGAGGCAGTAGTGGAGCATGAGCAAGAACCACTGCTACCACATTTTCAACATTCAGTTTCACTATTAAATAACTTAGACATATTAATGCAAAGGGAAAAGAAGTCTCTCTTTTGAATTTTGTGGTTGGATTCTGTTTTTGCTTTACTCTGGTTCTTCATAAAAAAAATAATCTCTAAGAAATTAGCATTTACACAAGGAAACAAGAAGCTATGTATTTGCCAAATATCTTAAAATAATTCTGTATACTGTACAAATATACACCGTTAAACATTTACAACCTCAGCTTCCTAGATGGCTAAACTCACTGCTCTTCCAAGCAATGCAGCTACCCAACTTCTCTTTTCAAAACCTCCAAGGTACCATCTGTCAGGTATTAAATCCCTTCACAGTTAGGGACAGGATGGGAAAGAGATCTATTGATAGCAGTGGTATCAATATAAGGGAGTTCCAGTTGTGCTAAATAATTTAAAATAGAGTTCTTGCTAGACAGAAATCTGGGAATAGATTTTCAGTAATGAGCCAACAGTAGAGTCAGGGAAAGATCTTTCTTCTCTTGGCAGAGCTTGATTCTGTGTTCTCTGGTGATTCCTGGGATGGTCTCCTTGATAAACCACGAGAGTCTCTGTTCCACTCACTGCTACTCACTCCTTCACTGGGGGCTTTGGAACCGCTCTTGGACACAGCTGCTCTCCGGTCCCCCTCGTGCTGAGCTGTGTGAGGGGCTGTGGGGAGCACACTGCACTGTCCTGCTGCTTGCTGGGCCTTCTTGGCATTTTCTGTTCTGCCAGTCTGATCCCTGGCAGCTGAGGACACACCCAGGCCTTGCTGCGGTGTCGATCCTGGATTGCTCTGGGCTGACCGAGGGCCGTCTCTCAAGGGCTGCTCCTTGCCTTTGGCTTCAGCTCGACTGGCCAGGCTTGCCAGCCTCGGGTCCCGTGGTTTCTCTGGGACGGCAGCAAGAGGTGCAGCTCCTGAAGGTGCAGGGGCACTGCCCCTCTTGGAATCCGCAGCTGGAGCCCCCATGGATGCAGGGGCACTGCCCCTCCTGGAATCTGCAGCTGGAGCCCCCATGGACGCAGGGGCACTGCCCTTCCTGGAATCGGCAGCTGGAGCCCCCATGGATGCAGGGGCAGGGGCACTGCCCCTCCTGGAATCTGCAGCTGGAGCCCCTGCAGGCTGTGTGGGCCCTCGGCTTCCTTGGGGCACTGCATGGCCAGGGCCAGCAGCAAGTTCCTGTGGGCTGTTCCCAGAATTTCCAGGCTCACTCCTCTTGCCACTGGAAGAACCAGCCTGCACCACAGGAGATGTGATCGTCCCTCCTTTAGCTGGGGGCTGTCCCGGTGGCCTAAGCTTCAAAATCCTCAGGGCCTCTTTCTTGTAATTTTTTTCTGTTGTCCTAATAATGGCGCCTCTTTTCTGAGCGTCCTGAATCAAGTGATTCCAGTTTTTATCTTCCTTTTAAAAAAAGAAAAACAACAACAAAAAACCCCTTGTTATCAGCAACAAATCAACACAAATGGACAGAGGTGTCAGAGGATGCACAAGCCCTTTAATCAAGGTACCTGACACAACTGTCATGGAAACCACTGTTATGTTCCTTCTGGAATGGGAGAAGCTTATGTTTCAGGTGCAAAACAGCAACAGACACTCTGGCTGCTGTAACACAGGGAAGGCACTTTGAACCATCAGAACTTCCAAAAAATGACAAATTTCTCCATTTCCAGGGGGTTCCCTCACAGGCGCGGGGCTTTAGCGCCCCCTAGCGGCGAACTAACACCACCACCACCCGCCACCTTGGGAAAGCCCAAAAATCCAGGACTCCCCAAGACACAAAAGTGATTCCCTCGCACAGATGGGAGCCGTGTGAGGATGGCGCTCGGCCCCCCAGCCCTCAGGCGTGGCTCACAGATTGCCACTGCACCTACCATGAGCGTCTGCAGCCGGCCCAGGATGAAGAGGCTGAACCGGGCTCGGGTGATGGTGACATTCAGTCGCTGGAGGCTCGCCAGAAACCTGAGTGACAAGACAAGAAACTAAGCTCCTCAACTGCTTCTTCCACAAGAAGGTTTAAAGGGTTAGGAGAAAAAGACATAAAGCTAAATGTCACTGAAATTAACTGCAGCAGTTCCTCCCCATCCCCAGACCGCACGGCAGCCACCCTGCCATTTGTGAAAGGCTGAGCATGAATTGTGTTTTCTTTCTTTCACCACTGATTCCTTGCACGGAATTCCAGCTCTTTCCAGCTCTTGCCGTTGATGTTTCCTTTCTTAGAGCAAATCCCCTCTTAATGCCAACCACTGCTTCCTTAAACGTTCCTCAAAGTACTGAGGACATCAACCTCACTTCACCTATCAAGACTTTAAGCCTCTTTTTGACTCCAACTGAAACAGATTAATAATATTTGGCATGATTAATGGGAAACACCGTACTGAAACACTGAACACTGCACATGAATATTTTATTTTAAAGGTGACCTGCACTAGAAGCACGTCAAGGCAGACTTCTTTGTCATGCTTCAAGAGGAGAGAGTATATCCTTGCAGAAGTCTCGTTTTGCACTAGGAAAATTGTCTAGTTTGGTTTTTAGGGATCACAGACCACGGTACTGAAACCTAAACAAATGCTGAATGTACTCTTGAAGGTTGATTTCTGTTAGCACTCATTTACCAGAACTCAAAAAAAGGTTTGTGAGACTAGTATCAACTATTCTACTCTAATGAAAAAGCTTCCAAAATACACAGCTTATTCTTTACTAACAAAATCCACAATTCAAAAGTCCAGCCTAATTTGAGCAGGTTCACTATCAATACCTGACCCTTGTCACTGTACTGAGACTTCATCTGCAGCAAATTCACAACCCTGCAGTGAAAACTGCAAAAACCACACCAGTCACCTCAAAAAATTTGGACAGTGCAGGAAATAAAAGAAATAAGAAGCAGACAGGGGAGTGGATCCAGCAGCACAGCTAAGAGTTTTCTAGGTCTTGAGAAATGAATGACAGGGGATCTTGAAAGACTGCTGAATATTCCTGACAGCTTTTACAACTGAAAGACAAGATTGTTTTCTCAGGAAGGAGGGGAAAAAATCCACTGTCATCCCCTGGAGTTTTCTTCTTCCAGTTACTTCCAGGGTAAATTTAATACCGGACTAGCAACCCTGGAGAACAAAATCCTTTCCTCAGGCTAACAGATCATAGGTGTGGCAAATATCCCATCACACCTTGCCAAGGACACCTGAGCCTGAAACAGGGATGTCCAAGCCATCAGCATGTACAGCTGCTAAGGCACTGCACTGGCACGGCTTGAATATAGAAACCTTCATATATTCATGTATGAACACAGTAAGCTGGGAAGTTCCTGCTGGAAGAGCAGACAGAGGTTAAATCTCATGTCAGCCAAAAGAACTGGCAGGTTCCAGCTGCCTTCCATTCCCAAACTCAATCCGATTAAGAAATCTTCAAAAGGCATTATTGTTGTTTACTGTGAGATTTGGATTCCTTCTCTCCCCAAAGTGTATCAGCACAATTAAAAGTCATTTTTCTTACAGAGAATGAGTATCAGAGAAACCTAAGCAGCTTAGTGAAACTTGTGTGTAGAAAGAAAGATTTTTGTTTATGTGACCAGATTTTTCCTAGTTTAACTTAGAAGGCAGTGAACTTTAAGAAGGTATATTTCATATTTTCCCTACGATTTTTTAAACTAAAATGATACACAAGTTACAGATATGAGCAACTGTTCTAAGTGCTCTGGGGGTAAATAGCACACTAAGTTTAGTTCCTTCTGTTTCAGTCAGAAAAAAACAACATATAAAATGAAGAAACCTGCAATCCTGAGTTAAGACTTCCTCCTAATCTGCCCCTAGCTTAGAAGACAAGCACATTCATTCACAAATCCCAGATCCAGGTCTGCTACATCACATTCCAAGTGACATGCACAACTAGTTAACAAGACTTTTACAGACATTAACAGGACAGCAACAGCCACAGAAAATGGGTTTCATTTTGAGAACAGCATGCAGAAAGTTACAAGGTGTACCAGAAGCCACAGGAACAATAACTGCTGCAGTAATAATGCAAAGTGCCAAGATCCCAAGGCCAATCCTGCCAAATCCAGGCAGCAGCAGGAGAAAGGAGCTGTGCAAAGGGATCAGCACATAATACAGAGCACACCACCAGCATTTCCCCGTCCCTCTTGCTCAGACATCTCAGAGCAGGTATCAATTCCTGCACTGAGACACCCTTTAATTCACCGACAGGCAGACCTGCTCTCTGTAACTTTCCAACCAGTCCTACTAAGAAGATGACTCTCTCTGCGGCGTCCCTGGAAATGGGGCTGCAGTTCCCTGCAGGACACGTACCCAATGGATCCCTTGGTGCTGGCTGCCTGCACGCAGGCCAGCGCAGAGCCCTCGGAGCTGCTTGCCCGCACACAGGACACGATGATGCAATCCTTCTCTCGGCCCTGGAACGCATCCACCGTGTCCACTTCTCCTGGGCTGTGGAAGAAATAGAATTGAGCAGCTTGCCCATTCTCAGCTGGATTTTTAAGCAACACACTGATGCTAACAGCCTAAACACTATCCTTAATGGCCTGTTGATGAAATATAATTGAGCAGTGTTGCCCTGATTTTTTCAGCCTTCTTGTGTCTCAGTTTCACTGTTCTTAGGTTGTTTCTCACACACGAGTGTTACAAATAGAAGCAATGTTTTCGTTAGTCAAAGCAGTTTACATTCTTTGTCTTAGAGATATGGACAGCTGATGGACAGTTGTCTTGACCAACGGGATGGGGAGAGGTGTCAACCTTCTCCCCCAGTCCCTGGCCTTTGTAGAAATACTATAAAAGTAGAGTCAGATCTTTTAATAAACAGTTCATGCCTTCTCACCAAAGTGTGTGTGCGTGTGTCTGTGTGTGGAACAACGACAGAGCAGCTTGCTAATTCTGAGCTGGATTTTTAAGCAACACACTGATGTTTCAGTTAGGAAACAGCCTAAACACTGTCCTTAATGCTCATGTGTCAAACCACCCAGGGTAGGTTTCTCCTTGAGCCTAAAGCTGGATTTACTTTTCTGAGATCAGCATCGTTATTGAAAATCTGTTTGGGTCCACACAGCATGGAATTTTAGGTTCTTTTAAATCAGCTTTATTCAGAACAGCACTATAATCAAAGCATGTGGGTAATAACTAAGAATGGCACAAGGAGACCACGCCTGTTTTAAGCAAAAGGGTTGCATGTCCCCTTTAAAGGCACAACCAAGTACAAATTTTAGCAGTAGAGAAAGAAGTTGGAGACCTTTTGCCATTATTTAATAGGATAAACAAAGGATTAATATGCAAGAGCCAAGGCCCCTTTGAAAGCTTACGGTTTCTTTACCTGTTATTCTTAAACACACTGTCCAGTTGTCCCTGAATTTTCTTTTTCTGTGCGCTGTAAGGGGTAATTATTCCAATGCGACGAAGGCCCAGATCCTTCCTTTTTTCTTTAATTGTTCTAATTAACTCCATCACCAGCTTCACTTCCCGAGGATTGCTGTAAGAGCTGCACAGGACAAAATGGAAGCATTACGGGAACACCTTTGAGAGATCTTTCCCAATTCAATGCTTTGGCCCAGTTTGTCAGGGGATTTTGAGTCACAGCCCTTGTTTTGAACTTTTGCAGCTTTTTTCATACAGAGGTTCAAAGAATTTGTCGAGCAGACCCTGAGGAGGGGCTACCAAGCCTGGGAGGTGCAGGCAGTGAAAGGCTGCACTTCCACATTGCCCAGCACCTCCCAGCTGGGCTCTCCTCACAGAACAGGCAAAGGGGAGGACTGAGCCTGCCACCTCCTGGCATCTCCTCAGTGTGCACCTGGGAAAGGGAAATCACTGATAAAATCAGGAACCCAAACTCTTCCGAAAGTTAACAGGCATTTACTGGCATCTAACAGTGAGTCAAACCAGGATTAAAACCAGTTTCAGATTTAAGAAAACCTCTGGGTTTTGTGAAATTAGATCTTATCAGCTAGAAAATGCAGTTCTAGTTACTTGATGCATATTGGAACAACAAAGGAGAGAACACAACCCTACTGTAGGCAATTAACTCTCAGAAAATCTAAACTCTGGCTAAATTAGAATGCAGGACTTACTCATTAGTTCGCTCCTCACGACCATCAGCTACATCAAAAATCAGGTAGGGCTGGAATGGCCACTCTGAAGAACATCTGTTCTCCTCTATCGCCCTGGAAATAACATTTTTATCACTAGGCAACCATAAAACTAAGAAATTATAAGAACTTATACTTCATTAATTTACATCACAGTTATCAAACACAAGCAACTCTCCAGGAAAAGAGGAAGTGGCCTCAAGTTTCACCAAAGGAGGTTTGGATTAGATATAAGGGAATTTTTTTTCACAGAAAAGGTTGTAAAGCATTGGAACAGACTGTCCAGGGAAGTGAGAATCACCATTCCTGGAAGTGTCCAAAAAATCATGTGGATATGGTATGTGAGGACATGATTTAATGGTGGAAATGGCTGACACCTGAGCTTGATGGCACTAAAGGTCTTTTCTGACCTTAACCACATTATGATTGTAACTTTCCTCCCCAGAATCCTTAACTTTCCCTGCTACCCATATAGATTGAGGCCTGAAAATGAACTCCAGCACTCTGTATGCCCAGTTTTAAAGGATCTTACCTCACCTATCACACCCAGCACTGACAGAGACAGAATGCACATTTTTCTCCCATTAACCATCTTTCCCCCTACCACAACCTCAAGCACTTTCAGACTCACAAGAACACCCTGACATGAAAAAACACTGCTCTGAAATACTGTCTGTCAGAAAGGATAGAGAGAGCTACTCACTTGGCAGTTTTTAGAGTCCTGCCATAAACATAGTTGGATGGGAAGAGGCAGATGTCTGGGTGCATCCTGTACTGCACGGTCAGCTGCACCACGGGCAGGCTGTGCAGCACGTTGCTCTGCACTTGCTCCTCCAGGTGCCTCTGCAGACGGGCCATCAGAGACTGGTCGTAGCCATACTGCTGAGCTTTCTGCCACAGGGAGAACAGCAGATTTCATCGGGGATCTCATTCCCCACCAGTCAAAGGATTTGGTGTTTTAAGCTTCTAAATTGCTGACAAAGTGACAACTGCTCGCACTTCAGTTTTCTACATGTGTTGGTCTTAGTGAAGGCCACCTGCACAAATCTGAATTTTTGTGTCTAGTCTTTAGGAAGACAACGTCTCTCTGTGACTCAGAACACAGTAAAATTTTAACATCAACTATAATGAAAAGCAAGACTTCCCAGGTAGGATCTTCTTAAATAAACACACAGCTTCTAGACAATTTAGAACCTTGAAAGAAGCCAGCCTGGTTTTCCTCCTTTCTTTATCAGGTGTTTAAAACAGCCCTTACTGTTGGGAGGCAAGGATGTGCTCCTATTTATTTATCCTTAAACACCTGCAGGGTCAGGTCAGGAAGTCTCCATACAAGCAGGAAGTTGTCATCCTCCTTAAGGAATGGGGTAGTGACTGAAGTGCCCAAAATGAGGAAACAGAGCCTGCCACAACACAACATCCCTCCCAAACCACGTGCCCAGCTTCAAGTTTGTATTTCCCCATTGAAATGTATCTCCTCCCCACCTCTTTAAATATTTTCTGTATATACTGTTTTTTTAACCATATCTATTCTATGGCAATAAAAAAGCAAAGAGCTTGAACACTCACTATTGATTTGACAGTAGGAGGGAGCTGTTTGGGATCTCCAACAAGGACAAGTTTATTACAGCGATGCATCAGTGGAATCAGCGTTTCCACCTCACAGGACTGCCCTGCCTTTTGGATATGCAAACAGGACAAAAGCAGAAGTTGTAAGCAAAGCAGGGAAGTACATTAAATTTCTTGTAACACAGGCAGAATAACGCAAATGTTTTAAGTTTTCAAAAAAAAGGAAAAAAAAGAGGAAAATGAAGGACTTTTCTCTAGTAAAAAACTACAAGCAGATTTATTTTATTATTATATATGCAAAGCTCTCCAAACAGAGATAAATGTAACCCAACCATCTGAAAATCTCTAAAGCAAAAAAAAACCATGGCTAAAGCGTGGTTCTAAATAAAAGCTGTCTGCCATTACAGCACCAAACAAGTCAGGAAAAGAATCAATTAAAAGTTCTTTCTCCTGATGGTTCTGCTGGGGACAGGGCAGGCAAGGCACAGATATTGCAGCAGCAGCCCAAGAGCCCTAAGCTGCCCGAGCAGAACACAGGGCAGGTGTCACAGTAGGACACAAAATAGATTGACTCCATAGAGTTGTCAGAAGAGAAAGAAGGTTTTATTTACAATCCCAACAGTTTCTTTTAGAACAGGCTGTGTAAAAAGGTCAATTATTGGTCCATGGGACTGACACTGCTCTCCATTGGTTCAGGAATAGGAAACAACCCCTGGGGACAGTTGTTACGGCAAAGGGAACACTGTTTGCTGAGCCTGTGCTGAGAAACGGAGAGAGATGTTTCAAATAAGAAACTGTTGACAGCTTTCCCTTGGGAAAGGAGCTGGCAATGGTCAGCAAGCTTAAAAATTCAGGCTCAGAAATGTGGAGCCCAGAGGCCGGCGTGGAGGTGGAGGAGGCTGCACTGACCTCATCCACGATGACACAGCTGAAGGGATCGAGCCCCTGGCGGGAGAACGCCGATTCCAGCAGGTTCCCCCCGCTGGTGCTCAGCGTGCAGCAGATGATGTCAGACTCCAGGATGATGTCTGCCTGCACCTTCTGGGAGTGCCCCCGAACCTTTGAGCACAACAGGACACCCTGGTTAAAATTCAGCCTGAACTTCAACGTTGAATGCTTCTGTCTGGGCTTTTTCCCAATATGCAGCCCAGATTTCACAGCTGCCTGTCCAGAACTTACTCAACTTATAGCCTTGATCCATTTACCCACGACTTTATAAAACCAAATTTCACCACAATTAAAGGACACCAAGTATAGAAATACATCAGCTGAAGTTTACTAGAGATAAATTCTCCTACCTCCTTCAGCTGAGAAGCGAGTTGCTGTCTCTCCTTTGCAAGTCTGCCAATTTCATCATTTAACATTTGACTCTAGATGGGGGAAAAATTAAAGAGGAACCACCTTTAGCACGACCCATTTCCCACATACCTTTTTTCCTCCCATGCCTTAATTAATTTCCTAAACACACAGCCTTGCTCAGACTGTCTTTTAGTATCAAATGTGTCTGGAGAAGCCAATCAGTTTCTTGCAGAGCTGTCACCATATTTAGACACTACAACACATGATACCAGATCTTACATATTTGTGCAACTGAGAAATGGTCACCAGAAATTTCTCTTTTGGCATAAATGCCAAATTCTTAGATAAAAAAATTGAAAACTTCAAGTGCAACACATATTGCAAAATCTCAGACCATGAGGTATCTTCCTGTATTTTCATGGAAACAAAAACAGAACTTTGAAACATATAATCAATTGAAACCATTAAGATTTATAAATATGGTTACATTAAAATCTGTCTGGTGACAGAACCAAGTGAAGACTACTGAATGATAGAGCAACAAGTGGCATGATCAACCAGTGGAAAATACTGACATAAATAAACCAAAAATTTCCTGGTTTTCACCCTTCCATGATGCTATCAACTTTTCCCCTAGTTGAAAAAGAAAGTGAAGAGACAGAGACATCAAAAACCAGAATTCTTTTTGTGCTATGAACACAAAAGCACAAAGAGGATTAAAAACTGTCTTGCTACCTCTCTCTTCTCACATTTGTGCATGGCACGCTCTCGAGAGAGCATGTCCAGCTTCTGATCCAGAGCTTCCTTCCTCTTCTGAATGTCCTGGTCACAGTCACCTGGCTTTCGTTCTGTAACAAACCCAAGGAGGATATAAAGGAGGAGTAGAAAAACTCTTACAATAACTCCAAATTGGACAAAGGCATTTTTTGCTGTATTTTCCCATTTTCTAGTCAAGATTTATCTTGGACAATGAAAATTGCTTTCAACTGTAGCTCTCAAATGCTGCATTGCTTAAAAAATGATGGCTTTAACATGTATGCAATGTAATTTCTTAAAAGAAAAAAGTCACCTTGCTTATTTCTTCCCTTTTCCTTAGATTCTGGCTCATATATAAACTGCCACTTCCCACTAGGACTGAGAAAAACAATGTTTTATGAAATAGTATTGTAGAAAAATCTTCCTTCATATAGGACACATAATCCCACATGGAAAACATCACCAAGCTCTTAGAGAAGACTGAAGAAAAGTCTGATTTCCACATTACTTACTCATTCTGTGCTCAACTTGCTTATCCAGGCTGAATCCCCGGACTTCATTGTTGATTGATTTTTCAGGACCAAGTCGCACTAATTTGATATCACCACAATTTCCTGTTTACGAAATCAGAGTCAAAATACTCTCAAATTACCGCAACTGTCTCTATGCTTGGCTATGACAGTTTAAAAAATGCAAACATCACGGATATCAAACAAGGCTTTTCTATTTATCTGGAGTTTTCAACACTTGATTTGTACTTAAATGCAGCTACAAAAAATTCAGTAATTCCAAACTCTAAAAAATAAAGACGTTACCCCGTTTTAGTGGTGGCTAACATTAAGAATGTTATTTTGAATTAATGCAACTACCTCTCTTATTCTCAGGTTTATCTAAAACTTCCAGAATTCCTAACTTGACAGTGCTGGGTCCCATCAAGTAACACAATTGGTTAAGTCGGTATCAAAATAACATTTGGTTACAATGCAGATATTTTTCCCCTTGCCACAAACTAGATGACTTATACAGAATTCATCTACTCAGTAGATGAATTAGTCACAAACTGGGAGAAGGAAAAATGAGAGGCTTTGACACAGCAAAATTTTCACCAGTCTGTTTCCCACGACAGACAAAGTTCAATTTTATTCAAAATAAAGGCAAGGGACTTGTTTAAATCCCCAACGAGTACTTAAAAACTGATGAACTTTAACAGCCTGAGGAAAGGGTCAATGTCTATATAAAACTAAGTGTAATTTATTAAAAAAAAACCCACAATACACCTTTCAGAAAAGCACATTAAAGTTAACAAGAGTAGGAGGATGTAGCAGTCATGTTCTGCAAGAGGAAGAAGCTGCTCAGAGCAGCGTGCAAGTACAGTACATGATCGACTGCTTCAGTTCCTCCTCCAGGTTTTGCCCATTTAACATTAAAACAGAATTTTAAAACAAACCATACCCAAAGGCTCCTGTTTGTTTTGGCATTTTTCCTTAAATGCAATGATGATCTTTTTCATGAGTTCATCAACAGCAGCATTTGATGGTGCACAAACTAGAAAACGGTTTGGCTTAATCTTGGAATTTTTTTTCCGAGCGGTTTTCTCATTCCTAGTATTCTGTAGATTAATTAACAACAAACCAAAACAAGCTCTTTAGATTGTTTTCACTCGAGATTGAGAAGCCACAATGCACATTCATCTAAACTAAACCCCAGCACATGACCACGTTCACTTACTTCTCTCAAAACACGGGACAGGAGTCCTACAATAGTTTTTGATTTCCCTGTCCCAGGTGGTCCGTGGATAAGGCAGATCTTGGGAAGTCCTGGGTGTTGCTTTACCATGGCATAAGCTGTCTCGATGGCTCTCTTTTGATCTTCATTGTATTCATTCATATATGAAGCCTGAAGGAATAGATAGGGTAAAAAATAATGAATTAACAGAGATCACACCTTCCACATCAAATACCTTCAAGAATGTCCTCACCTCTCTTGCCAGAACTCAAAAGCTGGAAGGGCAGGGAAGCTTTTGATTCTAGGTTTGCTCTAGATACACACCCAATCCTCACTTGAAGTTGTAACAAGTTTTTGTTCACTCCCCACACCTTTATTTTACAATACCTTTTCCATTCTATGTTTCATTTCCTGAACACTTCCCCAGTAAGGAGAAAGAAAACTGAAAGCACTTTGAAGCTCACTGTAACAATAGAGCACAAACACCTGAGCAAGTTCAGACTCCTCTCCCCGCCCCAGCAGCCAGCTCTGAGGAGGGCAATGTCTCCGTGCTTTTGAAACTTGGCTCTTTTCTCTTGGCCACCTCAAAAGCCAGCATGAAAAAGCAAACCTGCAAAACTCAGGAGGCCCAAATGCTTGTTCTGTTAACCCTGGCCCTCCCAGCTGCAGGACTTACAGCATTTCCTGAGGCAACAGGCAGATCTCTGGGACAGAAGTCATTATAACTTGGATTTAGGATGGGTTTAGCCAGGGGGCTCCTGCTCAGCAGCAGCAGACCTTTGAACTCTCTGTGTGTGGTCACCAGGGAGCCAACCACCACACACTTCACTTGCTTATGGATGAAGAATGACAAATTGCCTCGGGTTTGCACAGTAAGATGACAGGCAGTTTGCTGCTCTTTTTGTCCTGTTAAAGAAGAATAAAAAACCCAAGTTGTTAACCCAAAAACTACCATCCAAATCATTAACTGAAATATACTCCAGTAAGTCACTCAATGGATTCACAAGAACAAGGTGACGTCTTCTACTAGGGTCAACAATGAATTCTTGCAAAATCCCAACACTTCCCCACCCCACCAAAGAAAAAGACCAAATGAAAAACCAGTTCTCTGTACAACTGCTCAGACCACTGCTTTAATAAGGCAGGTTCTGGGTCCTTGGTAATTCACAGTTTCAGTTCCCAAAGACAGTGACAATTTCAGGCAGTGAGGTCACAGAAGGTCATGGCACTTCCTATCTCCTGGCAATACCATCCTAGAGATGTGTGCAGAGCATTCCCTCTGCGCTGGTTTCTGCTTTTACACGAAGTTCTAGAAAAATGACAGACAGCATGGCTGCAGCTTCGATTCCTGATTTTTACAAAGCTTCCTAGCCTGGAACAGACCTGCTATAGAGAAAGAACAATTCCATTTCCTCTGATGCCAGTGGTACATTACAACTACCAACAGCCAGCTATGAAGAAACATTTTATGGCACCAAGAAGGATCCCATTTTTACTTCTAGCCCCGTTACTCACTGTTTGTGTAGCCAGATGCACGAGCAAATCGTGTCACGAGGCCAACATGATTCACTATGTGTTTCTCCATCCCACTGTCCTCTCCAAAAGAGTCCTTCTCCTTGTGGACCACCAAAAGGATCAGGTCATCCTCCTTCGGATGAAGCTGCCTCGCCAAATCACTCTCTCGTAGATGAGCTACCCAAAAGACAAATTAAAATCACAACATTGAAAAGAAAATGGTTATAATTGTTTTCTGACTGTACAAGCACTGGTAACTTTTAAAGCTGTTAAAGGTCACAGCAAAAGATTATGGTGTAAATTTAAACTCCATCCTTCACTTTTAAGCCTGAGCACAGCACTGTATAAAAACAGCACAAGTCAAGGACAACTTCATCAAAACAAGCTGAAAAAAAAATCCCAGCTGAGAGATATAGAAGGCACAAATGCCCTGCAAAATACGTATTTCTCTTACATGCATTCTGCAGAAAAGCAAAGTCAAAATCCTTTCTGTATTTAAAACAAACAAAAAACTCTACCTCTAACTGCCAGCTCATTAGAATACACCATCTACTTGAAAATCAGATTTTATAAAAGAAAACCCCTCACCTGTAAAATGTGCTGTATTCATGTCAGCAGAAAAGTTCTGTAAGTAGAAGCAATAACTTTTCTCTTTTGCTTTCTGGTTTTCTACCCATTCTTGTGCCAGCTACACGTTGAAAAGGAAACAATAACACTTTGAAGGGTTTAATGCATCAGAAGAAAAACTTATCATGACTCGAAGGGCAAATAAAAGAAACAAAATAAAACTATCAGACTGTCAAGTAAATTTACCAAGAGTCCTACCCATTTCTTTTCTTTCACATAAGCATATCCATTACATATAAACTTACAGGGTAAACAGAAGTTCTCCCTTGCCACTCACCTATTTCATGTACTTTCTTCAAGCTCTTCACAACTACTCTGAGTTTTCCCTGACTGCATTGTCACCTTAAAATATCAGTATTAACCTGGTATTAGCTTTATTTTCTACCTTATTTCTATAGAAGAAGTGATGCAATGGCTGAACTTGAAAGCATTCAGACATTAATTGAAGGAACACTGTTTTATCACTATTAAACTCTATAAACCAATAAAAATTGGGAAAAAATACTTCCTGGGTTAACCTACTCTCTCATGTAAGTTCCCAGAAACAGAAACCAGAACATTAAGTTTTTATCCTCTGTCATTGAAACACCTCAGTTTCTTACAGATTTCTGTTTAGAGCTTTATACACTATACAGAGAGGAAACCACATCCTTTGCCACTCCTTTTATTGCTGATGTGCACCCAGGAAAAAAGAAACACTACACTGAGGTAACTCAAGTAGTCCCAGCTTAAACACAGCTCTTTGGATCATCTACCCCCAATCATTCCTCTATTCTGATCTATATCTGAATGTTTTCAAAGGTAAATAGAGGACAAAAACTAGGCTTTAATCTCTCAGTAAAATTTATCAGTGTTGATGAAACCAAACCAAAAGGCAGAAAAGGCACTTACTGTTTCAAAGGCATTGAGCATCATCAAGGGAAAAAATGTATTAAAATAGTCGTTGTAGCCCTGAAATTTGACAGGAACAGAGGCTACTATGGACTGTAGGAGATTATTTGGAGTTCCAAAGTAGCTGAAGTTTGCAAACATTTCGTAAGTCCACTGCAGGACTTGGTTAACAAAAATGCTGTAATCGCGCTGCTGAGCACCAAGAAAAGAGGAGTAGGTTTCTCGGCCAGGCCCTCTGGAAATATTTGAAGCATTGTCATAGTATCTGTTCTGTGACTGGAGAACATTACTGGAACTAAGGGGTAGAGGTACATAACTGAAACTCGGAGGTTTGCACGTTGGATTTCCTGCTGGTGCAGGTTTTGGGCACGGTGGCGGCCTGGCCACCGCCTGTTTGGCCGCATTCACTTTGCTTTTGGAAGGTGGGGGCAACTTTCTGCCATCTTCGAGGTCTTTGCTGAAGGCTGCATTCCGTGAAGAACTTGCTGAGCTGAAAATTTTGGCAGTAGAAGGCTTTCTTGCTTTAGGTGGCAGGAGGGAAGGCTTGGCAAACACGTGATCTGCCCCTGGGCTGGCGGCTGGGTGTTTACTGCAGTATTCTCCAGGTTTTTCCACCAGTTCCACACAGTCTTTGTCCTTACATTTCACAACAGCTGAGGGTTCATTCTGCTGAAGGCTCTCATCAACATCCATTTCCTCTGGGGTCTTACTACCTATAGCAGCATCTTGAACACTTTCCTCCTGAGAACACAACTCCATGTCCACAGGATCTCGCTGGGTTAAAAACAGATTATCATCACCTTCATCACTGCTCTCATCTGATTTATGCCCATTTTGCTTTGAAGTTTTCATCTCACACTCAGGCAGGGCAGTGCAACCTTTTCCTGAAGACTCATCTTTATCATCTCCAAGTGCAGTGGAAGAGAGACTTGAATCCATAGGGACAGGAGGAACCACCACATCGTTACCCTCCCGTTTTCTGTTCCAGTCTGAAGAACGAGGCATTTTAGAGGCACTTGCCACCTCCTCCACAGAGAGGCTCTCAAATTTCCCCTCAGTGGCAGAAGGACAAGCAGACTCTTTTTTCTCCCTTTGGTTTTCTACAGGTCCTTTAATAGCTGCCAGCTCAAAACTTCGAGGCTTTTGTTCCAAAGGTTTTGCACAGGCTTTGGTAACTTTGTTTCTGCTCTCCGAACTTCCTGCAGAGCTTTTCACGCTTCTTTTTGGCCTCGTCTGCCTTGGATAACGCCGGTCTTGGCAGATCAGCATCTTTTTATTGTATTTTACAGACAACCGCTGAGCCTCGATCTGTTTGGTCCTCTTTTTCTGTACAACTGCGATCCTGCCCGCGGCTTTGCCGTGGCTGCGCAGCTGAGCCAGGCTCTCCAGGGAGGGCTGGGACAAGTCGAAGGCCTTGCGGGGGCCCTTCTTCAGGCCAAGCTTTTCCACAGTGGATGCTGGAGCAGGGCTCTGCCGAACCTTCCTTGGAGGAACCACAGCAGGCATGGACCTGCCAGGCTGAGAACGTTCCGCCGTGCTTTGGAGTGCTGTTCTGCTTTTGGCTGCTTTAACAACGGGGGGTTTTTTAGGACTTCTCTGAACAGCTGGCGCTGATTTGCATTTTGCCGTGGACTTCTGTGGGCTTGTGCTATTTTTCTTAAGGGCCAGCTTTGAAGCTAATGAGATGGGAGATGTAGATGCTCTAGGTTCAGGCAATTTTGAGTCCAGGGTGAAGCCTTCAGCAGTGCCTTTGTCTGCACACTTCTCCAGTTGATCTTTTGCATCTTCTTTGCCAACTGGTTTTTCCAAGGCTGAATCAGTGGTTTCTTTTGTATCGTCAGCTTTTTTCTGATGAGAAGTATCTTCTGCCTGCTTCTCTACTGAGTTTGCTGCTTCTTCCATGCTCTCATCACTTAAGTAAGACAGATCATAGCCCCAGTCATTTAAGTTATCATTCAGGCAGTCATCTGAATTACTGGTCTCAGCTGGTGGTGAAACATGGTCTTGTTTATACTCTTGAGTTGCTTCCACAGCATAGGCTTGTGTATCTTGCCAAGCTGAAAAAACCTCAGCTTCTGTTTCAAATTCGAAGTACTGAGAATCGCAGTCATCCAGCAGCATGGGAGAGCCTGGAGACTTCGATTCTCGTTTAGTGTCGCTATCAGAAAGGCTGCTGGATGTTGAAGACTGCTCTGCACACACAGTTTCACTCTTGGTTTTTGTTTCCTCCTGGTTGGCCACGCTTTTTTCTTCATCAGAAGAGTCTGAAATTACAATGACTTGGTTGCCAGGGCCATCTGCACCACCGAGACACCTGGTACCTTGGCCCTTGCAGGAAGATCTTACAGAACCTTTCACCTTCCTTTTAATATCTGACACACTGTGGTACACTGAGCTTTCCTGGTTGGATGCAACAGGAAAATTGACACTTTTGGCATAAGCAGCTAAAGATAATTTACTTAGGTCTCTATCAACCTGAGAGTCTGATAAAGCATCATCTTTAGAAACCGTCTTCGCAAAATCCTCCTCTTTCTTCCCCACTGAACTGTTCTCCCTCTTGAAATATTCTGAAAACTCAAGCAACCTGTCACTTGATTCACGCTTCAATGACAGTGGCCTGATCATATTCCTCTTGTTTTCAAGGCTGAACTGAAAATAGTCGTACGTTGAAATTTTATCCCTACAAGAGGTTTCCGAAAATTGATTTTTGCAATCATATTTATCCAAATCATTTAAATTGGGCTGCTCCTGGTTTGAAGTTTGCACATTAGTGTTTTTCTTAAAGAAAGACATCAAGGATGAACCTGATTTTTTTTCAGTTGATACTTTTTTCAGTGAGGTGTAATTATGCCCTAAAAGCAAAGTACTGTCATCTTCCTTTCCCTGCACACCAGGTTCATTTCTCAAGGAGTTAGAGGAATCCAGTGATGTTTCCTTGGACACCTGTTTAGTGGGGACCAGGCTGGACTGCAACACACTGTTTCCACTTGTCTCTTGCATACTTTTGCAATTCCTTGAAGATGGAGAATCAAGATGAGTTTCAGCAGACAGATACGGTGGTGTTTTGGGTTCTGCTTTGTGTTTCATTTCTAACTCTCTGCCTGTCCTGAAATCTGAATGCTGGGTGTTTGGATTGAAGCACTGATCATCCGTATGGCATTTCCCTGCCACAAGATCATAGTTCCTATTTTCCTCAACTTTCCCGTATACTTTTGTTGCCAAAGGGCTCTGTGCGAAGATAAACTCCTGAGCTGTCGAGTCACCAGGTTCCTTTTTAATACTCATCAAGAGGCCCTCTGTGGATGTGCAAGACGTTGAACTCCTACACGCATCTCTACATCCTTCTTCCCAGGCGTTCTTTCTCCTGTGCAAAGAGTTCTCTTGACAGTCTCTGCCTTCCTTTGACGTGACAAATGGGGAATAAAGGTCCTCCCTCTCAGGTCCACTCATCTTGTACCCATCATCACACCCATTCCTCTCCTGCTTTAGTGAGGTAGTTGGTAAAGCTGTTGAGTTTGAACTGTTTCCTCCAGCCAAAGAGGCGCTCAGCGCTTTGCTCTTTATACTTCTTATAACCTGCTTTAAGCACGTTTGCAGCTCCTGGGTCTCCTGGCTGCTCAGCTGCCAGCCCACAGCTCGATTTCCCCGCAGGAGGAGGTTGAGTTTGTCCAGGTACTGCTTGCAGAGGGTGTGCTGGCCGATGTGGTAGCCCTCCTTGAGCAGGCTGCGGATGAGCTGCACGCAGGCGTGCTGCACCGAGCTGGGGGCCTGCAAAGGCCCCGGGCCCTTGGCGCACAGCCCCAGCGCCTTTTCCCCGCAGCGCGTGAAGGCTCTGCTGGGCAGCGTGGCACACCTCACCACCGCCTCCACCCACTCCTGGGAGCTGACCCACAGCAAATGCAGGCACTTCTTACTTCTGTGCAGCTCGACAATGGACACCAAGATGAGCAGGAAGAACTCGGAGATCTTGTCGCACTGCTGGATTCTTTCGATGAGGATATCCTTGATTTCTGAGCAGAGGTAGTGGATGACTTCCACTATGTAGGCTACACCCAAGTCCTTGAGATCCATAAGGGACTGAACAAAAGGGATGAACCAGAGGAATGTGCTGTGATGGACACGCATGTCTCTGCCAATATCAGACTGAAGCATGTTAGCCAGGGTCTGCATATCTTCATACATGTTGGGGCAGTACTCTGGGCAAATGGCAGCCTTCCAGCCAGCGTCCTGAAAAATAAATGCACCACACAACAGCCTCAGTGATATGCACGGTTTAATAGGGCAGGTTTTTTGTAGCCAAGCTTTTTTGTTACTCTCTTTCATATATTTGTTCATTAAATAATAATATCTCTTATTTCCCAATGTAAGTTGTTAAAAAATGCAAAAAATAAAGAGCACACAGGTGTATATTATCTATGAAATTGGTGCGAAGTAGTAGTTCCTTTAAAAATCATTGTGAACTATTTAAAGACACCGTCATGCTGACATAATTTAACCTCAGACAATCAAAAACACATGGAAAGCCCTTAAAAGACATTTCATAAATGCAACAGGTTGACATCAGAAGATGACCACACTTGGAAATGTTTATTCTTGACAATGTCATTCAGTGACTCTATTTCAAAGAAAAGGAATATAAAATACTGGTTTAATACCTTTTGAGGCTTTTCTGTGTTATAATTATAGACAATCTGACTGCAAGAAATCATTTCATCACCATAGTCTGACTCTGGTTCAGATTTTGTCCTGAAAAGAAACACAAATCACTACAGACTCGCACAATTAAAACCCTAAAAAAGTCAGGACAGATGTTGCTTTTCAAAAGCCAAATGACCATTAGAACTTGTCAGTGATAGAACACAACAATGAAAAGGCACCATACCTAAAAGTGTAGCGCTTTACCCAGCTTGTAAGAAATGGGGGAAGTGACTGTCTCAGGAAAAAGCTTTCTGTTGAATCATGGATTTGCCTATGTGGAACAAATGCCCAGAATGCCCAAAATTCAAGATTTCCCATAAATTTACCAAATCTTGAACAAGGCAATCTTCATTAACCTTCAGTGCAAGCTGGATGCAGCACTAAATAACCACTGAACAGTTAACACTCTTCCCAATTCAGAAAAAAAATCCTAACAAGTTTAACGCAGACACCAGAGTTACCAAAAAGATGTGATCAATTTTTTGAAGGAACCTCACAATTTTAGGGGACCTACTTCAACTTTTCTTTGCTTGAAGATGGAAACATGGTATTTTTTTAATTGCCATCTCCCTCTCCCGACACAAATTACAGCAGCACTGATAAGAACTGACCTCCTGAAGCTACTGCGAATATTTTTGATTTCATTGTTGTAGCTCACGCTGTTGATTATGGTTTGAAAAGCTTGAACGGGATCAATCAGCTGACCCCAAACTTTAGACCCGAGCTGATCCAAGATAACCATGAAACAGTGCAGGGCAGGCCAGAAGGGGTCAGTGGAATCATCTGAAATACAACAGCAACAGTGGAGAGGGTTGAAATCCAAGTCCTGGGCATTCTTAGGCTAAGCAGAAGTTGAAAGAGCTTGTTCTCATTGATTTTTCTAAAATGTCAATAGAAAAGTATCCTAGGAAGTTGCAACTGTACTTTTTAACCTGGAAAAAGAATGAAAAAAGTCAAGCTCCCTCATTTGTACAGAGACGCTGCTCCTCATGCAGTCTTAAATCAACAGGAGCCTGGATGCCCATTAGTAATATTAAATAATCCTGATATTTCCCAACTCTATGAAACTGCTTCTTTCACAGTGATTTTTGCAGGAGTGTGCTAAGAAGTGACACAACTTCCACAGTTATTTATATTTTCATTTACTCAGCTAATTTATACTTCACATTTATACTAGAAGCAATTGGTTCTTTCAAGTGTATTCTTACTCCTTCACGTAAGAAAATCTCATACCCTCAATAAACACAGAATTTATAAAGATCTTCTCATTTAAGAGGCAATCCTGGTCTTGAGCTCACAGGCCATTCCCAGACTACGCCAAGGTAACCCACAGGATTACTAAATCTAAAGTCTAAATTTACAGCTGCAGAAGGAGGTCCCCTCAAATGGACAGATGGAAGAGTCAAATTTTAGGGCAAAGTGCAGCAATTCAGAAGGAGTTTCTTTACTTTAGGACTCAAAATTCAAACTTCAGGCCACAATGAAATGGGCACTCTGTATGCACATTACATACTCTGTATGCACATTACAATTACTCTGTACATTAATTGAAAACAGTGAGAGAAATTGCAGATTTGTCCTCTCAAAACCTCTAAGCCAGACTTAACAAAAGCACTGTCATCCCTTCTCCATTCCAGATTCTGGATGTCATCTTTCAGTATGTGTCAGTGTTGCCCAAAGATTGCACCTTTCAGAAGATAAACAGGCCTCAGGTAAAACTACCTCTCATTACACTACTAAGAATTTAACAAGGAATTTGATAAAGATGAAAAATGGACTATAAACTGTCTTAATCTCAGTATCAAAGCTAGTTACCAGCTGCTTCTTTCTCCATAGTGTGAAGTATAGACTGCATGAAATCATTTTGTTTGTCTGGGCTCAGTAACAAAGAGTCCATAGCTTGTTCTTCCAGCACTGACAGCAACATGCAAATTCCTAGGGAAAAAAAAAAAAGAAGCAACCTGTGCATATATTTAAAAAAATACACAGCACCTATGAAATTGTAGAGCTCTGACTTGAAAGAAGTGCTTAAAATGGGAGACTGCACAAATTTATTTCTGATCATACTCACCCAGCCAATAGTTCTTGTAGTTGGCTGTATCATACAAATGAGCTGGCAGAAGGATGAGTTTACCCTTTTCAAACATTGAAGAGCTGTAAATATCTGGATTCTCAAAAAGGCCCAACTCAATAACTTTGAACAAACAGGTCAGCACTTCCTCTAAGTCGTAGTAATCATCTCTGTCAACCTTTCCTAAATTCCTTGCTGTTAGGATGGCCCATCGGCGAATCTAAGGATTGAAATAAAAAGTTATATACTAATAAAAAGAAAAATAAAATCACAATTCTGCAAAAGGAAGCACTGCTATTACAAATGGGATAAAGGCATATTTTTACTAATAGAATAATTAAAAATATGTCTTCAAAATAGTCTTAGAAACAGGCTTGCTATACCTGCAAGATGATGTTGGTGACAAGGAAGTAAAATTCAGGGTAATACCTATAAAAACATTCCTTGGGATTTATGTGCAACAGTGTAGCAGTTAGTTTGTACTAATTTTATGTTATTTACATGTTACTGACCAAGATAATCTAATGAGAGAACTGCATCCTGTAGCAGATGTCAAGTTTTATTTACAGATAAATGCACCACACAGATTTTCTGAAATTATGCAAAGACAGCACTCAGTCCCTTCAGTATCAACATGGTGCACAAAACCAGGATTCAGCAGAACAGGAAAAGGAACTTACCACCTCATTTGGGTGTACCAAAAAGAGATAAATTCCTGGGTATTTCTCAAAGACCTGAAAGGAGTCATGACTTAGCTCCATTTTACAGAGCACTTCTACACATAGCTCACCTAAAAGGGGAAGACACAGTTATAGTAAGGACTAATCTACAGGCTCACAAAAAAAGAGTATTTAGTATCAAAATACATATATAGATTGATCCTGTGGTTTAACTGCTGTTTATTTTCACCTCCTGCAGTGGAGCAAGACCATTCCCTTCCACGGGGACACGATCAGATACGTACTGACTTTCTCATGCAGCAGCAGGTAGGGGTATTTCAGTATTTCCAGCAGGGGCACACGCAGGTTGTTCTCAAAATTCGGGCCCACGTAGCCAGAGAGACGCGTCTCCCCATGCTCGTCGATCAGGAACAGATCATCATCTTCTCCCGTTTCCTCGTGCATGGATTTCTCCATGTGGGCAACAAGGCGGGAGGTCTCCAGCTCCCACAGGTCCTGGTCAGCGGGGGAAGGCAACAATCGAAGTGTACTTGGTGAAGTCAGTGATTAAGGGCATTTATTACCACGTGCAGAAATCTTAATTATGTTCTCTCAGAAACTGAAATCTCATTTTGAAAAGTTTCTTTCTACGCATGGTCCAAAACGGTAAAGCTTTGAAATGGAATTCAATTATGCAAAGCACAAATCTCTCGCTTGAAAGTTAAGGCTACAAAGTCATTTTTAAAAGAACAGCCTTCAAACCAGATACAGTGTTATAATTCTGTCAAATATTCATTTCAATACTTATTTTAGGTTAGGCACAAAACTTTGTTCCACTGGCCAATACACTGAAAGACACAATACAGGAAAAGCTCATATTTAGGAAGACAGGAAAAGCAATTATAAAATCTTCCCCTCTTACAGATTTTGCAATTAGTGGAAGGGAAAGAATATAAACAATGCAAAGAGACTGCCTGATTTGCTCGATATTTGTAGGGATTCACCCACTTAACATTACTCATCTTAAGTAACTGCTCCAAACCTCAATTAGACATCAAGTTTATTTTTATTCACTGCAGTAAATGGCCAGAGAAAGGAACTTGCAGTAGGTCCAGACACTTCTCTTATTTCCAGTCTCTGGAAGTTCCAGAGCAATCTAGCTGACCAGCCTAAAGAGCAACCTTGAAACACCTGTGTTACAATTGATTAGCTAAAAACACATACCTTACATACACAGAAGGAAAAATTAGCTTTCCAAAAATATAGAATTGGAATTTTATATTTATGTAAGGGAGGATTACAAGAGAGGTTTAAATTTTTTGGTTAATTGCACAGTCTGATCTCTGAAATTGAACCACAGGAGAAAAGTACAAATGAGAAGTGAAAGCAAACAAAAACAGGAACAAACCAACAACTGAAGAGAAACCAGCGGAAAAGAGAAAACACATAAAAGAAATGAGCTTTTAGTCTGGCAGATGTTCTTTGTTTCAGACGACAAACCATCAACAGCATGAAAGAAGTCCAAGCTGTAGTGGCAAGTCAGCAATTTACAACTACTGGTTAGGCTCTTGCCTATTCGAATATATGCAAAACAAGAGGATCCCTGTTTTACAATCGGCAGTTTACAATTCCATATGAAAAAACAGGCAGTTAAAAAGCAACACAACCTATTCCCAAAACGCAACAAAACACAACGCCTCCCCCTCCACTGTGGCTAGACCACAGAAACCTCCTAATTAATCTCTTAATTAATTACCTCATGCAACCTTGGACATTCTTCCCTTGCTTTGTGATACTCGACCACACACTCCAAGCAGTAACAGAGGTCATCATTGGAGCCTTCAAAATCTTCCTGGGAAAGCCTTTGAGCAGCATAGTGCTTCAGGAACTCGGTGGTGTCAGCACCACTCTGTGTGCACCATCGGCATGTGCTCATCCTGGGGGAGCAAAAAAGCAGGAATTAAAGCCTTCAAGGGGCAAAATATTCCCTTTCAGCCACCACAGGACTCAATTTTCAAGTGTGGGGAGCGGCAGGATTTCAGTTACGCATTAGCAGCCTCCATGCAGGTGTTCTCACGACATCCATGTGCATGCAGTTAAACAGATTAAAGCATTAAAGGGACATCACTCAAAAAACTGCCTGTGGAATTGCAACAGTAAGAGTAAAGCACTCTAGTCAAATGTGCAAACTAGGAAAAAAAAGGTGAAAACTCATTTTATATTAAAAAAACTCCTTACCCACACATTGCACAATTTCCAGAACTACAATGCAAGGCTGTTTATATTATTTTACTGGTGTCTCTGGGATCTAGGTCTAGTGGCACAAAGTTTAATTAGCTTTTTGCCTTAATCTCCTGCTAAAATTTATAGGTCAACAAATCCCTGTTGTCACAAGCAAAGGATATTTATGTAGAACTTTCCTGTCTTTGTTATTTTTATAGACAGGAAGAGCGCTAAAATTCTCACCACAGATTGCTTGCCTCTAAAAACAAAAATCCTTCACTAAGCAGCAATGGAGTCATCTAAGATCCTGCCAGTCTGAAAAATTCCACAGAACACGGGAATCACAGAATGGGTTGGGATGAAGGGACATTAAGGATCATTTCAGTACACTGCCATGGGCAGGGACACTTCCCACTGTCCCAGGCAGCTCCAAGCCCCATCCAGCCTGGCCTTGGACACTTCCAGGGATCCAGGGGCAGCCACAGCTTTTCTGGGCACCCTGTGCCAGGGCCTCAGTGCTCTCACAGGGAAGAACTTTCGCCTAATACTCAATCTAACGCTGCCCTCTGTCAGTTTGAATCCGCTCCCCCTTGTCCTGGCACTACAGCTCCTGATGAAGGGTCCCTCTCCAGCTTCCTTGTAGGCCCTTTCAGACAATGGAAGGCTGCAAAAGCATGAACTCTAGAACTAACTATACAAAAAGAAAGATGGCAACTGCTTCTTTTATTCTGCATAGCAAAAGTAGACAAAGCCAAGCCGTAAGTTTCCTCATACATACACATATACTGGGAAAACCCAGCAATTGTGGCATTTACCTTTGAAAAAAGGAGCTATTTGCTGTGCAGGTGTGCCAGGTCACATGGTGGGAAGGAGAACAGCGCTGCCCGGCAGCCAGGGAAGGGGCTGAGCCCTTCAGCCATACATGTCCTGAGTGCAGAGGGCAGAGCCGTATCCTCAGCAATCCACCCCCTGGCGACCAAGTCTCGGTGGTATTTCAAAGATCTAGGGCGAAACAGAAATCAAACCACTGAATCACGGAGTCAGCCCGGCTGGAAAAGCCCTCTGAGATCACCGAATCCAACCTGCGACCGAACACCACCCTGTCACCCAGAGCAGAGCACTGAGTGCCACGTCCAGCTGAACACCTGCAGGGATGGTGACCCCAGCACCACCCTGGGCAGCCCATTCCAACACTTAAATATTTAACAACTCTTTAGTGAAGGATTGCCTCCTGATGCCCAGCCTGAACCTTCCCCGGCACTGCTTGAAGCTCTGTCCTCTCCTGTCACTCACTGTCTGGGAAAAGAGGCCGACTCTCACTTGCTATAACCTTTTTCCAGGTAGTAGATCAGTAGAAATCTGTTCAGCTCACATTTAAGAATTGCTTTGGTATTACGTTAATAGCTGAATTAATGCATTTCATGAAGCGGTAAGGACGACTTGCAAGTGAATCTCCTCTGTCATTCAAATGCGGATGAGACGATGTTTATCTCGCTTTTCACTCGGAAAAGGCGTCAATATTTACCNGGGCGCGGCCGGAAGTGGGCGCTCGCCGCCTCCCGCGGGAGGAGCCTTAAAGGGCCCGCGCGGCCCCTGAGGGAAGCGGGGGTGCGGGGCTGGGCGGCGCCGCGGCAGCGCCTCACGGGCAGGGCTGGCCGGGATTAAAACTCCACGGGTGTTTGTTTGCTTGTTGTAGTGCTGGAGGTNCATACATGTCCTGAGTGCAGAGGGCAGAGCCGTATCCTCAGCAATCCACCCCCTGGCGACCAAGTCTCGGTGGTATTTCAAAGATCTAGGGCGAAACAGAAATCAAACCACTGAATCACGGAGTCAGCCCGGCTGGAAAAGCCCTCTGAGATCACCGAATCCAACCTGCGACCGAACACCACCCTGTCACCCAGAGCAGAGCACTGAGTGCCACGTCCAGCTGAACACCTGCAGGGATGGTGACCCCAGCACCACCCTGGGCAGCCCATTCCAACACTTAAATATTTAACAACTCTTTAGTGAAGGATTGCCTCCTGATGCCCAGCCTGAACCTTCCCCGGCACTGCTTGAAGCTCTGTCCTCTCCTGTCACTCACTGTCTGGGAAAAGAGGCCGACTCTCACTTGCTATAACCTTTTTCCAGGTAGTAGATCAGTAGAAATCTGTTCAGCTCACATTTAAGAATTGCTTTGGTATTACGTTAATAGCTGAATTAATGCATTTCATGAAGCGGTAAGGACGCCTTGCAAGTGAATCTCCTCTGTCATTCAAATGCGGATGAGACGATGTTTATCTCGCTTTTCACTCGGAAAAGGCGTCAATATTTACCTACGCCAGCAAAACGAGGAAATCGCTTCAAGGAGCGTGGGCGGGCACAGGAGCGAAGCGCAACGGCGAGCAGCACCGTGCCCCGTAACGCTGCTACCGACACCCCGCAACGGCTGCGGGGCCTCGGCGCCCGCACACCGAACGAGCTCCGAAAACTCTTCGGGTTCCGCGGCTGGAGCCGCCGCAGCCGCCCCGGCGCCGGCCCCCAGCCCCGCCGCATTCCCAAACCCCGGAGGGAGCCCCGGCANGCCCGCCCTCGTCATGGGCTGTGGTTTATTTTTACGGTGAATATTCCTTGATGTTGCTGTGTCCTTGTAACGTCATCATATACCTGCTGGAGCTAATTTACATAATGTTATCTCGTGGTTATAAATAGTTCTTCGGTACTGCCCTTGCACCTCCCCAGTTCAGGTGGTCTTGGGGGTCTTCTTCGATGAAGGCTTAAGGTCCTCCTCACATCTGAACTTTTCAACTTTGCCTTCAGAGCATGCACAGTTACGGAGTTCTTTGGTCTTTCTGGATCAAACTGAGCTAAATTCTTCATTTTGTGGCTAATTGGCTTTACATTTGCCAATTTCTCATTAGCCCATCCTCCTGCTTCCCAGTGTAGCTATACTTGTGTGTTTTTGAGATTATTTGCCTGGTGAGTTTCCATTTATTTAAGCAGCTAGTCAACCATACACTAGCTATTATATTGTATAGGTTATGATTCTGGTTATATAGGTATAGAAAGTTATGATTCAGGTTATATTGGTGTCTTATACCTCAGGCTTTTTAAGCATCTTGTAACTTTTACCTAAGTTATATCAGCATCACCTTTCTCCACCTCCTTGGTTAAGACCTTACAGGAAAGAGGGGTGAAAAAAGCAAGTCCCCGTTTGATCTTCAGCTACTTCTTCAGCTGTGAAGTGCTGCAGACACACCCTTGGAACTCGTCTGTCTCTCTCTTTGATAATGCCACGCAGCTGAAGAGTTTTGTGTTGTAACACCACTCAGGTCATGAACGCGCCCGGGAAATGCTTGAAGCGACGCGTCTGCTTGAAACACCCAAGTTTTTAGGGTGCTTTTACACTTGAAGGCTCTGTCATGCTCTTGTTTATAATGCAGTCTGATACACAAAGCTTTTATCAACTGTATTTCCTTCATCATTTCTGTGAAGCCTCTTTTGGTTGTGTTTGGTTTTTTTTAACCTCTGCACATTTTGCTCTGTTTGCAACAATACTGAAATATCCACGTGAAATATCCCCATAGGCCCGGGGAAGAGGATGGCAAAGGGAAAAGATTCAGCACCTGGGAAATAATCAACGTGCCATTATTTGCCCCTGTGCAAACAGATTGCACCCACCTCACCCAAGGAGTGGAAGGGGAAGGAGTTTCCTTACTCCATTCCCAGGGCTGCAGGGAGATGGAAACCTCTCTCTTTCCTCAGGTCTGTGTTTCCCCAAAGCAGCCAGCACAGTGATGGCTCCGAGTTTACAATTTCAGCCCTGCCTTGCTCATATTTAGCAGAGAAACTGCTTTTGCTTAGTATCAGTGTTATAAATGAAGTCAAACAATTAGGTCTACTGAGTTAGCAGCAATTTAATTGAATAACAATTTGGTATAAATGAATACAATTTAGTAAATATATTCAAGTATATATACATATATATATATGGCAGTAATTAATTAAGTCTGATTAAGGTTTGGATAAGGCATAAGCAAAACTGACCGGGGTACGGGGAGAGCTTCTCACCCTACCTCACGTACTAAACAGAGCAATTCAAACTAAACTTAGATACTATGTGCTAATGCATATTCATCAATGTTTCCCATAAATTCCCTCCTATTTCCAATTCTATAAATCTATGTCACTGTACTTCACGGTGCATGCTTCACTTGTTGCAGGGGAGTCTTCTGTCTTCTCTTGGTGGTCTTTTGGATGAAGGCTTGGAGTCTTCCTCGTTGTCCTCTGGATAACCTTACAGATTGAACTTGCATGCTGTTGTGTTATGTAAGTAAGCATTATGTTCTAAAAAATTAGCCTTGATTTCTTAGATAAAACCAGATCTTACACTTGAAACCGTCCCAGCTTTGTCCATCTCAAGGTCGATTCTGTCTTGAGTACTTATCTCAAAACTACATCCTGTATCCTATTTTTACATGGAACATCTGCAAAGGGCCCCATGTGCTTTATAACACTAATTTCCTTTATTGCTTTATAACAATAATTTTCTAAGTAGTTACAACTTAGTTAGCACGAATCATTTCCATTTATCACAGCAGCAAGATTTTTCCTTGGGTAGTTTCTGGGAGGGGGGAACAGGAGCTCATGCCCTGAGGTGACCCTTTGAGTTGGAATGCTCCTGGCTCACGGACAAGGGAGTGAAAGTGCCCCGGAAAAATATTTTGAAAGGTGGTTTGGAAGCCCAAACATGCAAGATAATGAGAGCGGAGATTAAGCTAACAGAGCTAAAACAAAGGCATCTATCTTATCTGTGCTGCTGATTACCAGGCACCAATTTCCCCCTAATAACTGTGAAATGCAGCTGGATTGCAGGGCAGGGGAATGCCCTGGAGCAGGGCAACCTCCCAAGGTGTGGGATTCCTCACCTGAGCCCCACCCCGAGCTCTTTCCCTGCCCCAGGGCAGGAGATCCCTCACCCACAGCGGATCCCGGGGAAGTGACTGAGCGCAGCTGAATGAGTACTAATGAAATCCCACCGATTCACGGGGCTACTCACTGTTACCGATGAACTTCACGTACATAAACCAGGATCAGCTCTGGCACTAAGCCTGCAGCCAGCTGCACCCAGACTCCTCTCGGAGGAGCTAGAAAGGAGGGGGGGACCATTCTGAACCCCAGGAGCTGACTGGAGGGTCTTTCTCACCCTTTGTGTCTCCTACTCTCTTTGTGAATCACTAACTTGATTTTAAATTCAGATTCCCTTTGTATGCTTCTTCCATGCAGTCATTAATAAGGTGAACTTTGCCATCAAGCTTATTGAACCTTGGCAAACCACTGTTCAAACTTTATTAAATTCCATCAGATTTATTCAACTCTGTCAAATTATTCTTTTTGCTCAAGAAAACACTGCTACTTCTCTCTTTAGAGTGAGGCACATTCCACTCAGCCACAACAGTTTTCTTTTAAAGCAAAGAATAAAATAAATCTCATCATGGAGGTAGAACTTTATTTCTGCAAGATATACACTACAGACTCTACAACCTGGCAGCATTTGTGTTTGTGCCTGCAGACAATTCAGAGCATCTCCATTTTCTAAGGAAAAAAACCTTTGAAAACCACAAACTTTTTAGATTCAGAAATTCAAGTTTTTCAGCTTTTAACCTTCAAACCCATGAAACAACACACAGAGCTAAGTGGAAATGGTGTGTGTTTCCTTCCCCCCATCCCATTTCCTCTCCTGGCTGGAAAACTTCACCCTCAAAGCAGTGGCTGATTGCAGGGGAGGTCCTGCCTGTCTCACAAAAATCCCAGTGCTTTCTATCTTCAGCGAGACTAAAGCCAGACACAGTTAAATATGGGAAGTTCTCTTTTACAATCCCGTGCTCTAAGTCACCTTCTAGACCCTCTAACAAGGCCTTTATTTCAAGCCATTGAACGTTCTGGATTTTCAATTATGATTATTAGAATCGAAGAGGGAAATTGTCACTTATCCAAATGACCCTCAAAAAGCAGGGACCGAGTTTTCTTGCATTGCTGTCTAGTACAGCATATGGGAAATACAAACAAGCCATACAAAAACTGTACACAGATATTTTGGGGTTTTTTTACATTCGTTCATTCAGTCAATTTACAAATAATCACTTCAGGCAGAGAGTTAAAAATATCATACAAAACACAAGTACAACCTCCATTTATTGCTTTTCTTACTAAAATGTAGAAATTCTCCTTGGCAAAATAAAAGTTGATGTATGCATATGTATATATATATATACACTGCTTTGTTTAACAATACTAATTACAACATTTTAAATTATTTGTTTTGGTTAGCATGAAATGATGAATGGTAATGGACAAAAGTCCTTTTTCTCTAGAAGGGCTGAGAAAAATGTAAGTCTGCATTAAAAACAAAATCAGTTGCTTTTAAGAATAAGTTACCCGTTTTAAAAAAAAACTTAAAAGTTGTGCTACTTTCATCAACCCAGATGTCCTTAAAACTTGATTATTACAGAGATTTAAAAGCAAACTGAAACCCTTTTTCCAATCCCATGAATTCAAAAAAAAAAAAAATAAAGTTCTGAAAACCAAGTTCAGTCATAAAGGGAAAACAGCAGCTTTCAGCTCCACAGAAAAAGTATTTTCAGACATTTAAAAAGCAACTTGGATGTTTACATGACAACTTCTAAAACCAGAGCTAAATTAAATAAAAGGTGGTACAAAAGCTCAGTTTAACTCAATCTTCAACATGAAACGAGACATGCAAAAGTGCCTATCCTAACTTTTCCCATTATCAACAGCCTGGGTATTTGCAAGTGATGAACTGCACCCACTTACAACCAGTTGCAGTTAAATATGCAAATTAGGCATCGGTTTTACGCCAATCAATTAATCACTCTCTTCACTGGAGTCAAAAATGTCACTGAGTCGGAAAGCCCGCTGCTGCTGCTGCCTGGCTGCTGAACTGCCAAAACTGTGGGCTTTCTTCTCTTCTCTTTTTAACTTTTCTTCGAATTCTGGGAGCTTCTTTTCATATAGATAATCAACAATTTCTATTGGGAAGGAAAAAATAGTTTTAATTGGATCTGTAGAGGAACAGCACCTTACAGACAGAAATTATGTTATGGCAGTGTTAAATGCTCAAAATCTCTGCATTGTTCTAATCACAGGGGCTGCAGGGAGATCAGACATAACACAAACATGCAAAGAAAAATTAAAATGCAGAGTCTTAAAAACTTTTCAAGCCAAGGTATTAAAAAGAACAGGTTCATAAGCACTTGCATGAAGAGGACATTGAAAGTTATAAAGAAGCATTTAGTATAGTAAGTATAAAGCCTAAGATTTTAGCCAGTTAGGAAAAAATGGAACCAGAACATGTATGCTCTGAGATTGAAGCCAAAGCCTTAAGGAGTACACACAAACAGCTGGCATACTGACCAGAAAAAGTCTTTCTTTTCCATAAAGGGACAGAGGACACTTTAAGCTTATAAAACTTGTTTTGAATGTAGGCTCTAGGAACACCTCTGCAAAGAGAAGAGTTCAAAGAATTAGTGGTGCAAGGAACTGTCATAAAGCTTAATTGTTACTGAGTTATCCATTCCTGAGAGTGATGCCAGTCAAACCATAGCTTAGATTTAGGTAGAAAGGATGGAATTCCAATAATAATTATCCCATAATATCAAATAATTTTTCCCATTAGTTGATTAACACCTGGAAGCACAGATAGACAAAACTCCAGTATTTGGAATGTAAAGGGTTTCAGCGCCATGCCAGGATATGCATCTGTAATGTTTCCAAACTGAACATTTCCTACAGTTGCAAAGGCATCAGAACTTTGATTCATCTGCTTGAACCACCCCTTGTAGCCACAAAAAGAGGGAAAGGAGGTTTTTACCCAATAGCACTACTGAGTTCATCCCAGTTTACTTCACTGGCATCTTCTGCTTCCGTTTCGTACAACCTGTGAATGTAAGACAGAAGCAGTTTGCAGGCAGAACTCAAAACATAATCCAGTGCTCCCAGCTCCCCCAGTCAGAAATTACAGGACATTTTGTCCAGAAAAAGAATGATTGTGAAACATGTATCAAGCTGCAAGCAGGCTGTTCTCACCCTGCAAATTTTATAGACACTCAAACAGTGGCAGACACAAAAACATCCCAAAGCTCAGAACTGTACCTTTTAATGAGATCGATCCTGGCCTTTAATCCATTGGTCCCTCCGTACAACTGCTGCCCTCTGGTCAATTTGCTTGTTAAAATCGAATTCCTTTGAAAACACACCAAAAAAACCCCAGGTTTTTATCATTTCAAGAAATTCCAAACATCAAGATGCTGCTGCTGTCACAGAGAGGCAGTGTTCTGCCAAGTGACAGGGAGGATTGAAAGGAAACAGTCACCAATGGAAAGAATGGTCTTATTTTACTATGAATATTAAGGCAACAAAAAAGTAAAACAATACATTCAATAAAACTACACACTTGGCTTTAGCACAAGCAAAAATAAGCAAGGGAATGCACTAATCATTACTACATGAGAGAAAGGATAATGACTGAGAAAGATACATCACCAATTGCCCCAATATTTTACCACCAAGCAGATCCTGTCGCTAGGGAACCCCATTTCACAGCCAGGACCTGGAGAACCCTTCCCAGCAACTGGGAAATCCTACACAGGATGTCCACCCCTAGGCGAGGTCTCCAAATTCACCCCAAAAGTGGCTCCAGCTTTTACAGGCCCCAAATCAGCAAGCCAAAGTGACTTGATTATATTTTTAGCACAGAAACACATGGATCTGATGAGGGTTTCCCTTGAAATACGCTACAAACAAGCTGCCACTCCTGTGCTTGGGAAAGTTCCTTAAAATTATACAGTTCTTGCAGATAACTACACAAGGTTATGTGAAAGTTTCTGAAGCAGCTGGTTTGGTGTTAAATAGCTGGCATAAGAGTCTCAATCATCTGTTTTTAGCTAAATAATACTGCTGGTGTTAGTCACAATGCCCAGGGTTCATCATGTAAGTAAACTCTGCTGCTCAGGCCTCAGGACCCCAGGCAGAAACGAGGCTTTGTTATCACAGCAAAGAGAAAACTTGCCCCAGCTAGCAGAGAGTTATTTGTCTCAGACACCTCTGCAATGCCTTTTCTGTGCTCTACAATCTCCTACCTGTCCTGCCAAAGTGGTGACAGTACAAAACACAGGGTTTGGAGAATAAATACACCCCAGAACACATTTCACTATCTCAGTTTGGTCCAAGCCCTCACCATTTCTGTTTGCACTGTCTCCAGTAGCGACTTCCCACTTTGGTTTCAATCTCAGTCCATGGCAGGGGCTGGTACAGCTGCTCACGGTCAACCCAGAGATCTGTGTCTGACTGTTCCAGTGAGGAGAGACAACTTGGATTTTCTGTTTTCAGTTTTCTCCTCATCACCTCCTTCACTGCGTTCATTAACTTCTGGGTCTCTTCCTTTGTCCAAGGACCATAGTTAATAGCTGAAATTGAAAAGCCACCAGATTAAGGCATAATTTATCATGAATGATTAGGGAAAAAAAAAAAGGCAAGAGAGCAAATGTTTCACTTTGCATGATTTTTATTTATAGGACCAACTTCTTAACACATGTCCTAGAAACTCTTCTGCATACCAGACTTGAGAGTCCAGCCTAAACACTAAAGAACAGTCTGATCCCCAGTTTTTATCTTTTTAAATCTGGCTGCCAAATTCCTTCTGCCCTCCCCATGAAATCATCTTTTTTAGATGTCAGTTCTGTTAATAAAGAGTTACATTTGTTCCGCTCCTTTTCTATTTTCTTTCAGAGATCTTCCTCATCCTTTCCACATGAAAATGCAATCAGCGGTGTGAAGAAGAGAACCACCACTACAAATTAATTAATTCATTTAAAACCTCATACTTGAAGGACTTTTTCCTTATGTTTAGGGTGCCTACATCATACAGTTCAAATGACATTACACAAAATGAATTGTTTTTCTTAAAATTACATACCTGACTTGATTTCAGAGAATTTCATAGCAACTGAGAGGTTAGAACGGGACATCAACTCAGAAATCTTCTTCCAATCATTGCCATGAAGAGCTTGATACTTCTTTAATTTTTCTTTTTCTTCTTGAGTATACCTGTTTGAGGAAATGGCACAGCTTCAGCTGCAAATTCAAACCATTTCAATCCCTTAAAGAGCTGTAACATCTGCAGGTGATCAATGTTAAATCATCACTAGCACTTCAAGTCCCATTTTAGAACAGAGGAATCAATGAGGGAAAATGAACTATCAATTAAGTCACAGTAACTGGCACAAATGGGAGAGAGGATCTTCATTTGAATCCATTTTTAATTTACAAATAATCAACACAGACCGATATTAGCATTCAGAAACACTTTTAAAGTATTCCCTTACCTTCCTTTGTAATTATTTGGGTCAAACATCTTCCTTGCTCGATAATATATCAGCCTCCAGGGCCGAGGTATGCCCTCAGCTGCAAGGTAAAGGATCATTTTTAACCAACATTTCTCACAGTGGTGAGGCCAAAATGAAACAAATCCCAACACCCAACACCACACAATTTCATGACTGTGCTGTCAACAACAGATTCTTTCCACTCAGCAGCTACAAACTGCACGGACTGGCCGTGCATTTGATCCAGGTGTGATTAAAATTTAACTGGCATCCTGAACACTCCCATTAAAAGAGAGACATGAGACAGGCCCCAGGCAGGAGGCTGAGGAGACACTGGGTGCTTCCAGGCTGTTCCAACTGGGAAAAGCAGGCACTGGGGCACCCAGCAAAACCCAAGTGAAGATCTCTGCTGAAAGGAAGACCCACAGAGATCAATCCCTGGGGACACACAACTTTGGTCAGCAGTGCCCAGGAGAGGGGACTGCAAGGCACAGAACACTGGTGAGACTTCCTGCCAAATCTGCCCAGCCCAGGAGCAAACTCCCAGACAGGAATGAGAGCCAACATCAGGTAAATGTACAGAGGGAAGGATTGTGTGTCTGAAATAACCACAGAGGAACAAATGTGTCGTTTGATCACAGGATCCTGATCCATGACAGGCTGCTCTTTACTCCACCTTGCCTGAGATGATGTCACCAAACGCACCAAATGAAGCTCCTGGTGCGCTGAGAAGATCTCCATGTCATGGCTCAGTTCCTTCCACCCCTCAGTCCTGCACCTGCCACCTGTTCATGTCATCTAAGAGCAGCTGCCAATTCCAGACAGGACTTAATCCAGCACTCACAGCTGCCATTAGAAACCTTGATTATAGCTTAGCAAATGATGCACTTAAAGCCATAAAGCCCAAATGTAAGTCTGGAAGCCTTTACTGATCTTGATCATGTTTTATCTCCAAACTCTTCCTATTTGAGAAGACCAGATAAAAAGAACAATCACCCGTACAGATTATCAACTACACCATGTCAGCAGCTCTTTTTCTTTTATCAAATTTGGCAACATCTGTGCTTTTCAATGAAAATTATTTTACAAAATATGCCATGATATCACCAGGTTGTAGAATGCAACATTTAGCTGTCTGAGGATGAACCTAAATACTCACAGATCTTTTCACAGAAATGATGCTCTATTTTCAGGCGATGGATGGTATCCTTATCTTCTGGATACCTCGAGGTAAACAAAAGTTTTTCAGCATTGTCTATTCCAGTAAGCGATAAGAGCTCTTCAACATTTTTCTGGATTTGTTTATTTTCCTTCTGGGTAAATCTGCCAAACTTGACAGCAATACCTAAAATATAGAAAAGTTAAAAAAAAAACAAGTCAAACCTCAAGTACGAGCTCTTGCACATCTCAGGTTTTAGCTCAGGTATCAACAAATTCAGAGAGGAAAAGAGAAAACTGAAAAGAGACCAAATAGCTGGGAATCAGCAATTAACACACGAGTTTGGACTGAAATTTGCCAGTGTGGAAGCAGATGCCACAAAACACAGAAACAGGAAATATGCCAATGGAATGGAGCGAACCAGACTCTGTTTGTGCAACAGACATGACACAAGGAACTCTTCCCTCTGTCCAAACATTAGCACAGCTGCACAGGCCTTCCTCACTGCAACAGGATCTCAAGAGAGCTCACCCTGTTTTTTAAACTCCTTAAACCTCATTAGGTCTCTTCCAGCCATTTTCTTGACGGAACTGTCTGATAGATTCTTCACGTGAGGAATAAACTCTTCCAGTTCTTGTCTTGCAGTATCCAAATCTGTGAATGAAATCGTGGCCAAGTCCAGGCATTCTTCACAATCCACACTGACCTCATCAGAGGCTGCCAATTCAGTAAAGGAATTGCTCTGCTGCTTCTGTTTCTTTTTATGTGATGCTGAGGCTTTTGGTGTCCTGATATTAAAAAAAAAAAAAAGGCATAAAATAAAAGACACCACTAGAACTCCGTATCAGAGATTTTTGTTAACGACTCCACCACTTAAAGAATGAACATATTCATTAATTACAGAACAAAAAATACTTTACACATCCACTGCCTTGCATTTCTAACCTCTTAACACAATTTAATAATAGTAATTTATTACCAAATTTCTATACTTACAATAATCAAGGAGCATTCTGAAGTTCTGAAAATCCACAAAACTCTCACATTTGGGCATACTGAAGAAATAATGTCTCTTGCTACCACTGGCACACAGATTCTTTTATCTGTCTCTTACTAGTGCTCCTGTTTTGTGTTCTAGACACTGTAAAGGCATCAGGAACTACTTACATGAGCATTTCTTGCGCAGAACATTCAATTGTTTAGCTGACCTTACTAGTTGTTTGGTTAAAATGCACGTGCACTATAAATATCAAGTTTAGGAAATGAAATCCCTTTCTTTTCCCTCTATCTTTCTTATTTTAAATGTGAACAGTTTGCACATAAATTATTTCCATACCTACAGTTTTTAAAGAGGACACAAGAGTCTACACTGAAGTATTCTTAAAAATTGTTATTGGATCTCCACAAGACAACTGAGCTTTTAAAGCAGGTCTCTAACATCACACACGGTGTGTAAGTCCAAAGCTTTTCTTTAAAACACACACAAAACAGAGTGATGAAAAACCTGGAAGCCAAGGAACCTGAAAGGAACGTGACTAGGGAGTGGAGGAAGGAAAAAATACCCACAAACAAAACCTGAACTTACATCACATCAGACTCTGAAGAGCTTTCTTCCGTGACAAAAGTGCTGCTTTTAATTGCCTTTTTGGCATGTGCTGGAGTCTTTTTAGCTCGGTCAGCTGCTTTACTGGGCGTAGAAAAATCAGCAGGGAGCTCCATGGAGACGTCACTGATGGCAGAAGCAGCATCAGAGCCTCCATCCTCAGGGGCAGGGGAAGGCCACCTCCCCTGGCCCCTGCGCTGCTCTGAGGGTGACAGGGCCTGCTCGGCTGCTCCGTCTGTGTCCTCCTGCACGTCCTGGGCCCTGCCCTCCCTCCTCTTCTTCTTCCTGGATTTCTCTTTGTGGCCCTTGCTGTGTTCCTCAGAGGGAGGCAGCTCACTCACCTCATCCGCTTCGAGCTGCTTTCCTTTCTTTTTCTTCTTGGGTTTTTTAAAGGCAGCAGCAGCAGCAGCCTCCTGGCAGTGCTGGCTGCTGTGCTGGACACGGCTGAGCTCATCGGCGCTGTCCTCACCCTTCCTCTTCTTCCTGAGGGGAGCACCTGCTCCAGTCCCATTGCTGAGTTCGTGTTCCACCCTCACCATGAAATTCTCTATCAAAGCCTGCTGCTTCTCAGCCTTTTTTTTCTGTTTTTTCTTCTTTTTCCTGCCCTCCCCACCCGGTGCTGCTGCATCTTCAAAGAGCACCAGGGAAGCGTGGCTGAGCTCTGCATCTTCCACAGGTTCAGCATTCTCATGTTCGTGGTTGGACTCGCTGAGTTTCCTCTTCTTCTTTTTCTTCTTCTTGACAAAATCCCCGACTTGAAAATCATCTGCATGTGCTTTGTTTTTCATTTTTTTTTCTCTTAAGTAAAGAGAAGAGTTTTATTGAAGTGCTGTCGTTTATACACCGTTTTTGTTTAAAACAAAACACCCCCCCACACACACAAAACCAACAAAAAGGACAAAAACCATCCAAAACCTTAACAATTAACAGCTCCATTTTATCTTAGACTCTTACTTTTCAATACAGTTAGTTTTGTGAAGTGCCTAGGGAAAGCTGATGCCTTCTCAGTCACACAGATGTGCATCACAGCTGTCCCCAGCCTTCCAAGTGTCTTCCTACAACAACAAAAACCACTTTAATACATTTAATAACTATTAGCTTTGATTTTGATTAACTCAGCAACGTCTGACTATTATGTTCAACTCAGCTTTCAGCACTGAAACTGCAGCAAGCTAAAAGCAACAAAGAAATACGAGACTCATCAGCACTAAAACCGAAATTCCCTAATGAGAAGTTTCTGACGGGCCGAGCTCAGCCGGCTCTGTCCCAGGACAGGGCAATTCCTGCAGAATTCGCTCGCACAGAGCAGGCAGGAAATTTTTCTAGCACATTTTCTACATCCAGCACATACAAGACGCTCACTAAGCAACACCCCCGTCACGCCTGAAACACGTGGCCTAGAATTTGGCATCCCCAGGGCAGTTCGCACTGCCGCCCGGTCCCGGGCATCCCCTCCCCGCCACCGAGGTGAACGAGCGGCCCCGAAGGCTCTGAGGAGCTCAAACCGCAGCCCGCCCCTAGGCCCACACACCGATAAACCGCGGCTGAGCACGTGTGTGCGGCCGGGCCGGGCGCCGCCNNGCGGTGCGCCGCCGCTCCTCTCCGCCGCCCTGGGGCTACCGAGGGAGACTCCCAGCGCACCCACAGCGCTCTGAGCCGCCCCGGGGTGTGAGAAACCCGCGGCCCCTCACGCAGCCCCGAACTCACCGCGCTCCCGACCCCGCCGGGCCTTCCGCTACCTCCGCGGCCGCGCCGCCGGTCCCCCCGCGCCCCGCGCCCGGCCCATCCGTTCCGCCGGCGGAAGCGGCCCC
>WBMY01015712.1:1181980-1236216 GCA_013397315.1 Donacobius atricapilla
AGCGCCGGCGCTCGCAGAGCGGGGCCCCGGCGGGGGCCGATGACCTTGGCCGAGGCGGGCCCGGGCACGGAGAACGAGCGCCTGGGGGTGGTCCGGCTCAGCATGCTGCGCAACCCGCTCATCATCAAGGTGAGCCCCGCGAGCCCCGTTCCCTCCGCCGCCGAGCCCTGCCCGGACGCGGCCACCCCCCATCCCATCGCCACGGCCCCCCCAGGCCGCAGCCAACGGGACCCCGAGGGTGGGGGGTCGCGGTCGCCGCGGGCAGCTTCACAGCAGAAAAGTTTCCCCTTAAAGCGGATAAAACCAGCTTTCCAACCGCCCCCCGCCCGCTGATTTATATGACAAGGAAATTGTGTTTCCCCGCTGCTGCTTCTCAGGGTCTGTTTTAAACACCCGGCGGTCCCCAGCCGGTGATGGGCACAGAGCGGGATGGGTTCTCCGCGAGAGGCTTCCCAAGTCCCGAGTTTGGGAAGCACTCGGGGACAGGGACCGAGATGTCACTGGGGCTGCTCTCCACCCCCAGACACAGCAGAGGGGTCACACAAACTGCATCCACATGAATTATCACCACGGTTGGAAGGGGCCGCCCAGGGAGGTTTGGAGTCACCATTCCTGGAGGAGTCCAAGGAACGCCTGGAGGTTGCACTCAGCGCTCTGGTCTGGGTGACAAGGTGGTGATCGGTCACACGTTGGACTCAATGATTTTGGAGGTCTTTTCCACCCTAAGTCATTCTGTGGTTCTGTAAGGAGCATTTGTTAGACCTGCTGTGGAGATTCTGGTCCCTTCCCGAACTCCTGGCACTTCTCAGTCTGTTAACGCCACTCGTGCCCCTGCCCTGCGCACCGGCTGAGCTCGGGACGCGGCTCGGGAAGTTCTTTAAGCATCTCCCTTCGGTTGGTTCCTCCTCCTCGACACCCACACGCCGCGGCAGTGAGGCTTTAACCCCCTCCTGTGCCCGAGCAGCGGCTGAAGTGCAGCTCTCGTCCCCTGGATGGCACTCGCAGAACGGTTTCGTGCCCGAGCCGCCGCTCCCAGCGAGCCCCGAGCTCCCCGCCCGCCGCCGGGTCCCTTCTCCTTCGCCCTTCCCCTGCCCGGGCAGCCGCTCCTGCTCCCCGGCCTTGTTTCCCCGCTTAAACCGCGGCTTTGCAGCCGGACCTCGGCTCTTCGGCTCCCTCAGTAATCCCAATTGCGCCGGCAGGCTTGGAAGCTGGCCGTAAAATTCGGGAATTTGGAGCGTCGCTGGAAATTCGGGACTTTGCAGTGTTGAATTCTTTTGTTTTCTTATGAAACTCTAAAAATCTATTGGGAAATTTTGTCAGGCATGGAAAAAAGAAGTAGGCTCAGCGTCAGAACTCAAAAGCGGCTTCACTTGTTCAAATCCACTTATTTTCTCTGGATCCCCTAAGTTTGATGGGGAGGATAACTCTTGCAGAGCATCCTGGCACTGGGAATTCTGTGCAATTTTAAATCTTGGGATGTTTTAATAAATTAAGGCACAATCTGGATTTCTGCAGTCTGCCGTGGTGAAACTAAACTTTAAGCCAGTTTTAGAAGAAAAAGGTAGTGTTCAATTTTAGTATTCTGGATGATTTCTGTTTCCTCAAGGCTTCCTTGCAAGAAGGTGTCTGCTGGTAGGGATGTGAGATTTGCGTCCACCCGATGCAATCCGTGAGCGTGGAGTAAGCAAGGTGCTAACCGGGATGCTTTTACTCTTGCATCCAGCAATAATTGCCCTCTTTGGTAGGTTCTGCTGTCGAGTTGGTGCAGCAACTGCTGCCCCCCTGGCAGCTGCCTCCCCACACTGCCCCGGCGAGTGCTGAATCCACCAGGTGCCCCTCTCTGCCAGGAGCTGACAGGGGTGGCGGTGCAGTTTGCTGGATAGACGCTGGCGCTTGGCACTGCAGGCACCAGTGGTGACACGCAGCCAGCATCAGCCCTCTGCCCTTCCTCCTCCTCCTGCCTCCACTGCAGCCTGGATTCTCCTCCCCGGGACAGCCCTGGGGACCAGGCACGCTGGAGAGGATGGCCAGCAGGTCCCAGCCCTCATGCTGAAACCGAAGGACACAAAGATGGTTTAGAAGAGAAGGACAAAAGGTTTGGAGACAACTGCAGCTTGGACGAGTGCTGCTGGCAGCCGAGGGAGGGCATGAGGAACACACAGCTCCAACAGCTGCCAGTGAGGTTCTCTGAGCAGCAAACGCACAAGAACCGGAGGCCCAGTGGGGATGGATGGGACACTTAGTCCCTGATCCTCCTCCAAACAGCGCTTGGATCCCAACCCCCTGGTGCGAGTATGACAGATTCCCCCACTTCGCAGCAGCCAACAACAGGACCCCCTCTTTTCTCTTTCAGTTCTTTTATATCTCTTCTAGATGTGGCATCACATATCCAAACAATATCCCTGCCCAGGCTGGGTTTCTGCCTCACCTCTGCCCAGCCCCAGCCTCCCCACAGGATGTGTCCACACACTCTGGTTATCACAGATTAAAACCATCATCTTCTCGTGTAAAGATTTCTAAGGATGAATGCTCTGTTTCTCTGCTAGAATGTATGATGTGTTTTAATTAATCAAGGAGTTAATTTAATTGTCAATATATATTTGCTTGCAGCATAAAACTGAGGAAAGCATTTCATCTACTGATGCCAGTAAAAATCTGAGCAAAGCATTTTTGGTCTGTTTTCACCAGTAAAAGCCTTAGCCAAGCACTTTTCCAGAACAAACTTACTGAAAACTCCTGTGTTACAAAAATAAACCTGCTCTGGGCAGGAAATAAGAGTTTACCACACTTAACCCCTGGCAAGCTTGACACAGACTTCAAAAATAGTGATCCGCAGCAGTTTGGCTACATTTAGATTAACATCTTCTGTGTAGTGTGGTATAATTAAGTTCAACATATCACTGACAAAGTCATTGACACCAGCTAGGAGTTGGATTAACCTTCCTTGATGTGTGAAGGTAAATGGGAAATCCACTTACCTGTCCGGGTGGAGCCAGGGGCCGTGCAGAGAGCAGGGAACTGCTCTCCGGGAAAAGCCCTGAGAAACCCCGGGCTCACCTTCAGAGCCCCTGCTGCTGCTCCCAGCATTGAAAAGTTCTTTCCAAACTGGCATTTCTGAGGAGGAAGAGGAGGAGAATGATGCTGGTGCTCTGCTGGCCAGGAAAGGCTGGCACCAGGTCCCAGCCCAGACTGCAGGAGAAGCAGATTTAACAAACAGAACCGCTGGAATGCGCAGTGTTTGTTTTACAAGCTTGTTATTTACATGACAACTGATGCCAGCCTGTCTTTATTGGTCTGAATGCCAGGGCATTTAGGGTTCATTTTCCTAAGCTTTCCTCTACAGCCCCGAGGGCTGGAAGTTTTTCATTTCGAGATTGAAGAGAAGCTACAGGCAACAAAATTTCAGCAGCTACGATCTCCACAAGAAGAATATACAATCAAAAAAGCTCCCAAAACCACAGGAACTGGCACACTGATAGCCTTGGCTTTGGAATTCCCAGCAAAGGAAGGATTAGCCCGGCCAGGGAGAGTGAACTGCCCTTTTTTTTTGGTGGGTGAGGGAGCACATCCAGAACAGAGCTTTCCCTGGGCTCACCCGGGAGCCTGCGCCGTGCCCAGGGAGAGCAGCTCCCTGTGGCAGCAGCCAGGTGACCAAGGGACTCCACTCCCTGCACGGGGACCAAGTAAAGACAGAAATCACCCACTGCGTTTTTCTTTTTCCTTTCGTGCCTATTGAAGCTCATCATGAAGTATTTCTGAGCTGTCTGACTGTCACGGCACGAGGCATTGCTCTGACAACCAATGCAAAATCGTTTTGATTTCTGAAATGATCCATAGGATGGACACTACAAAAGCAAGTGGGGCCATTTTGTCAAACTCAAGTTGTGTCACATAGTGAAAAAAGAAAAGAAAAAGCTGTAATTAAGCAAGAGACAAAGATGGACAAGTGCATGGTGTGAAAAAGACTATTACAACTTCGAGCTGTAAACTGCATCATCGCAAACATCTCTTGGAATAGAAATTACTGACAGGGCAGGTTTTCCATCACTCTGAAGCTTTTGTTATTAACCTGGACTGTGGCTGCAACAGGGCTTTAACATCTGAATGTTGTGCTTAATCTTTGAGCCTTTAACTCTCAGCTTCCTGGGTGATTTGAGGGGGTTTTTTTTAACATTCTCTCCAAATCCACTCATCTCTTTATCTCTTCTGGCACCAACCTGTCGGGGAGTCAAGATGAACTTGGCCCGGGTGAGGAATGGGACTGACAGGAGCAAAATCATTCCCCTCCCGAAGAGCACCCACAGAGCCCAGGGAGGGTGGTCAGGTCCTGCTGCCTCTGCTCCCCTCCGGGATCTGGGGCTCCACCAGGATCTCACAGCTGTTTCCACATGAACCAAGAGCCCCCCGTGGCAAACTGCTGATCACAGAGCTGTGAGGCAGCTTCCAGAGGACTTGGCTAAATTCCCTCAGGTGTTAGCTTTGAGGATTTCAGTAACTCTGTTCCCTCCCCTAACCTAAACCTGCTCACAGCTCTTTGGGATCAATACATTTACTGGAAACTCGGTCAGAGAGCAGATTTCAGTTGCTCTGTCCCTCCCTTGTAACACAGAGCAGAGCAGCCACAATACGAGTTGTATTTGAAATAAAGTTGTTTTATTTGGTGTTAATTATACTCTTTACCTCAAATCACTACATGCGCTGAGCATCCTGCCTTCTGTGCTTGCTGCCTGGGGACGCTGAGGTTTAATTAGTGTTTATGCAGCATTTTGTGGGCTTATTGCTATTATTATTATATCACGAGTACTATTATATTTTTGCAGTCTAAGACCAGTGTTGTGCTTTTAAAAATGTATTCTGAGATATCTACACAGTGCCTCAATAATTCATTAGAGAAATAAACTAATGAAGGGCTGGTTAGTCAAATAATCATTAGGTTTGATTCTGAGCTTTCCTTCCAATGCTCCGACTTCTAAGGGTTTTCTTCTCAGCATGAACTCATTTAAGATTTTAAATGAATTATTTGGTACACTAAAAATTAAACTCCTTATGAGCTTTAGTGCCCTTCCATATTTTGCACAGGCACTGCTGAAAGAAATAAGGTATTTCCAAGAGGCAAGTAAACATTCTGCATGAATGAAAGTAGTGGGTTTTTCCTCCTTGTTTGAACTCAGGCTCCAAAGTGCCAGCTGTGACTCAGCAGGCAGGGGGACAGCCCCAGCAGCACCGGGCCTTGGGAGCTGCTCACTCCCAAGATCCACAGGCAGGATGTAAAATCAAGCAAAAGGGCATTTTGATCCTTTATGTGAACAAAACAATGCAAATTGGTGAGACTAATAAGCCCAGAAACATTACAAGGTGAATGCCTTTTATGTTTGTGAAAATCTTCTATGTTTATTTGTCTAATACAATGGAAATAAAGCTTCAAAGGCTCTTTGATTTAAAGGTGCTTTATTGAAGTCAGCCAGCACAATAATAATGGTTAGACCAAATTGTTGCATTGTGACCCTAATAGCAGCGCTGTCGGAGCAGAGAACATCTGTACAGCCTCTTGCCCGAGTTGGTGGGGATGTAAAAACAAAAATTAAGCCAAAGGATGAGAGGATGTAGGCAGGATAGAGAAAAAACTAAAATGAGATGGGTCACAAATGGCTCCATACATTCACAGTGCATCCAGAGCTGCTTCAGGCTATACATTTTTAGGGTTAACCCTAAAACTCAGGCTTTATTCTCAGAAAGATTTAAGAAACTTTGGGGAGGAACCACTGCCCATTTTTAGTGCTGCCCCCAAACCACACTAAGCCAAGAGCTGATTTTCAGACTAATTCAAATTGAAGACACCACACAGAAAGTCAGGGGTATCCCAAATCCCACTAAAGTGCCCTTAACCCACCAACCCTTCTCCAAGGACACTGAGCCCAGCAGGCTGAGAGCAGCACCAGAGCCCCAGCTAAAACTTGGAGAGTATCTCTGCCCTCTTTCCTCTCCAACACCAATAAAAATTCTCCTTCTCTGGAAGAGGCACCAGGAAGGGCCCTGAGCATAGAGGAAAAGCTGGTGGGGGCTCAGTGAGGACAGTGCTGGACAGGAGGGCGTTGGGCAGGCAACCAAGGGAAAGGTGAAAAGCCCTTTATTTTTAAACCTTTCCCACAATCATTCCCCTCTTTTTGAGTGCTGCCTAGCACTCTGTAGAGCAAACAGAGCATGTTGTTGGCAGTCACAGAGACCAGCATTTTCAGGTCCTGATTTTTGGGAGTTTTTAGCCAGAGTTTCCCCAAGGGCAGATTGCTTTCCATGCAAATTCTTAGAGATGCTCTTATGCCTAATTATTGGATTTCAGAAGCTTTTGTCATCTTGCAGGGATTGTTTTGTTCTTGCCTGGCTGCTCACATTGTACAGATTAGACGGAACGTGCATTTCTGAGAATATTTTCTTTTTTAATCATTCATACTGTATAAAATAAATTACACTGACTTTCCTACTCACATTTATTTGAACTAGCAAAGATAAATGCAAGTGGGACCTCCAACCAGATTTCCGGCAACAGCCTTTAAGAAAACTTCAATGTCATGGGAAAGATCTCTAGTTTGATTTGTTTAAGCAAACCAACACGAGGCTTGTGCCTAAAAATCTTACGAGTGAAACCTGATTAAAAATAATGGCGTAACTCCCAGACTGGGGGGGATAAAAACCAGCAAAGCAAACACAGCGAACCTTGCATTGCTCCATAAAGAGCAAATCAGCCTGAAAAATAACGCTGGTTTTCATCGGGAGCTTTGGGCTGCTCGCCCAGGTAGAAGAGCCCCTTTGTTTGCAGCTTTTCAACTTCCCGACGTCCCTTTTCATTTGCTCTCTCCATCACCCTCCTGCCTGCCCAGCCCCTCTGGTGGCTCCCAGGGGATTCCAGTGGCCTGGTCAGGACTGTAACTCCATTAATTACCACGTATTACAGTGTGTTAAAGCCCTAAGAGAAGCAGAAACGCAACTTTCCCTGCGCGGGGGCGGCTGCATCCTTCATCCCTGCTCTGCTCCTGATGCTGTCCCACCTCTGCCACCGCAATCAGGGAGCTCAAATTGTTCTCAGCTTAGCCCCAGCGCTGAAAAGCACAGTCCCAGATCACCCTCGCAGTTAGTTAGCATTTAGATAGGCTGGGACAGGGCCCTGTACAATAGGCATCAAAGCTGAACTCTTGGTGCAGCGAGAGGGATTAATTTCTTTAACCAACATGCCTGATCTGGCCTATCTCATTACCCTGCCTTGTCAGTGTCGATGTTAGATTTGATTGAAGATTATACCATTTAGGCCTTTCCCCTGCTTTCCACAGAAATCAGGCCTATTGAATTGCACATTCTTCCATGGGCCCCTGTCAATACTCCGTGGCCTGAGCCTCTAATTCTGCTTCATTTAAACTTCATCAACTTTTCCAATCAAGTGGAAGGATCTGAAATAGGCTCCGTAAGCAGAAAGGGCCTTTTTCCTTTTGTCAGATAATTTATTCTGTTTTCTCTTTCTCTCCCCCTCGCTTCCCCACCTCTTTCTCTTTTTCTTCTTTTCGCTCCCTTTCCCTGATGCTGAAAATGAGATTACAGTATTTAAATGACTATGATAATCAATCGGGGGACCTTGAGCCGAGATTGAGGTTAATTTTTCTTAGCAGAACAAAGAAGCGTGATGCCATCAGGGATTTGAAGGTGCAATCTGTGTTTCATGCTTGTATTCCTGCCCCCCCCACCCCACCCCAAAACTGCAGTTTTACGAGTCTTTTCTTGTTACTAACTATGCTGTTGTTGTGATTTTTAAGAGCAGAGAAGAAATGTAATTTTGGAGCTGATAAATAGCTAACAACCTTCAATCAATGATTCTAATAGGAAAAAACAATTCACTTACATGGAGAGACTGCAGCTCTAATGAAAGTGTTATCATTACCTTATTTATTTTTAAATATACGTGGAATCATTTTCTGCTGTTCTAGGAATAGTCGTTCCCAGCCTGCACACCAGACTTGTGAACTTCTACCTGAATATCCCTTTTACCCAGCCACTCTTCCTACTTAGCAGCTTTCTTGGTTGCTTGGAAAAAAAGTTGATGCTTTTGTCATGATTTTGCTAATCAGAAATGGAATCGCTTATGTTCATCTCAGAAGCTGCCTGAAACGGCTTGTTAAGTCTTTAGAGGATGTATTTTTGGTTGTAAGACGCCAGCATTAGCTCACCTGGATCTTTCCCATTCCCTGCTCTGGAAGAGAGAAAGAGAAAAATATGCATTTCTTTGCTTCCATCCCAGCTGTCTTGTCAGTGCTGTTTTACATGCTGCCACCCAATGTTATCTTTTATTTGTGTCAGGAGAGAGGATTTGACAAGTTCAGTATACAATGTTCATTTGGCAAGGCAAATTTTTCATACCAATTTTGAGTAGAAAATGAAACCATCTTTCAACACAACGAGCGACATCATTTTTGGACAGACTTATTATGAGAAGAAGAATTGCAAAACTTTATTTCCCTGCATGATGCAGAAGAAAAACAAACCAGGAAATGAGACATTTAAACAAACAAACAAAAAACCCCAAACACGTATGAATGTTTGAGGCCACCAGTTTGTTTTAGAAATAAAAAATAACCACCAGCTGCTGCCAGGTAGCTGTGGCCTCCTTTTTGTTAATCAGATGCTGCTGAATTTGGTTGCATCATAATGTAGCTTTGTTTCAAACCTTTAAAGCTGTCAGATAACTGGGGAAGGCAGACCAGACTGACTTTAGAAGTTTGTCAGCTTCGGAGCAAAAACAGCATTGGAGGTTTGGGAAGGGGCTCAGGGCCTGAGAGAGGGAGGGTCCAGGGGCATTTCAAAGGGCTCTGGGTGCTTTGTCTCCACCCAGAATCCCAAATGTAACTTCTGGCAGTACTAAATACTCTGAACAAGCCAATTAATGGAAAAATCTCATTGTAAATTCTGCTGTCCCATGTGTCTCACAGCAGGTTCCTTGGGGATCAGGTTTTGTGTCTGACAGCCCCCCACCACAAAGGGCTTCTGCTCCACGACCAGAACTTGCTGGTGCCACTGCAAAGTGAGGGCCCAGGACACTTAAATAAATATTGCCTGAGGAAGACCATGCATTAAAAAGGGCTGTCAAAGCTTCACGGGGTGACAAATTCATTTTAGCCCCCAGGACCCTGCAGGGTTGGGAGGTGCAGAGAGCTGTGTAGGATTGGGCTGAATGCCTTCCATGCCCTGCAAGCCCCCAGGAAACCTCAGCTCCTGGTGGGAATTGATGCTCTTTGGTGCCCCAGCTCTGCTCCTCTGCAAATTTTACCCCCAACAAAAGCAGCATCAGCCCCAAAATGTTCAGCCCCACAGATTAGGAAGAAGCTGCGTGTGTGTTTCAGGCAGTGTTTTGCTCTAAGAGTTTTCTCTATTTAAGCAAATGTTGACTCACCACGGGGAAATTAAAACGCCATTAGACATTGCCACACTGCAGAACAGACCCCATTACAGCGGTCGAGTTGCAATTAATTGGTTTCCTCAGATATCACTTAATTCTGGGAAGGCACGGAGAGATGGGAAGGACAAGGCTGATCTAAACAATAATTTCCTAAAATAACATAAACTAATGAAGTGATTACATAGTTACTAATCTAATATGAAGAAGAGTCAGAAGAAAATATTGGGTATATAACAATTTAGAAAGAACAGTAGAGTTAATACCATTCTGGTTAGACTCATCATGAGGCAATCAGCATTTGTGCTTAGGGATGGATGCTGGTTTTGCAGTTTAATTATATTTTGTGCTAAAAGCTGCCATTTCAAAGTGTCCCATCTTCTGCTTTTTTTTGGTCTGTTGTTCATACTCAACTTTTCAACACCCAGATGGAAGGGCCCACTGCTTATGAGGAACTGCAGGTTTGGGGGGTTGTTTTGTTTTTTAGGTAAAGATAATTTTGGAGTAAGAAATGTAAAGCAAAATAACCATAAAAACAGGCTCCCTTGTGTGCAGATAGAATAATCAGCAATTTGAAAATATTCTGGCCCAGGGAGGGCTCTTGGCAGGCAGTCCCTGTGCAGAGAGGCAGTGGGGAGCTGCATGCTCGGGGTGCAGCAGTGCCTTGGGGGCTGTGGGGGTCCCCAGGGCCGGGCAGGGTCCCCCCAGCCTGGGGCCCATGCAGGGAGCAGATCCAGCCATTCCCACAGAGCTCCTCTGTGCAAAGCTCACTCCCTTGCATCATCAGCATAGAGAAAGTATTTGGCTTCAGGAGAATAAATAACTAGGCCTTATAAGTCATTAAAAATGTATTACAAGAAAAAGACGGTGCAGCTATAAATAGAAAACAAAGCAACTCCTATATAAACTTTTACCATCGCTGCTACTCTGACTATTTTTCACTGTCTGTTTTTAAGTGAGTTTAGTATCTGTGATCTCTGGAGACTGAGACCCCTTGAAGCTGCAGTTCTCCTGGCAGAGCTCTGCCCTCTGGAAGGCTCCCCCAGGCTGGATGAGGAGCCCTTGGTGACAGGAGCTCAGCAGTGTGACCTGCCCAGCCTGGCTGAGCAGAGATGGGGGCTGAGGTTCTGGTCAGTCCCAAACGGGAACTTAGGTGTTCCCCCCCTTCTCTGTTTTTATAAAGTGGAAATATTTTAATGTATATTTGTGATATGTAGCTGGTACTTCCATAAAAGATATCACCTCTCCCTGCGAGCCTCCACAGATACAGACCTTAATATGAAATAAACTCTATAGAGCAAGGCATTTATCATTCAGTGATACATCATTACTGTCTCCCTTTTTGTTATTACTTAAAATAATTCACATAGGTAACATCGAGCACTCAGAATAATTTTTAAACCTTTGTAAAGGAATAGATATGTTTTTTGAAGAAGCCAGTATTACCTCCACATTGTGCTCAGTGCTCAGCTGAAGTCAGGGTGAGTTTGTTTTCAGGGGAGATGAACTGCACTTTGTGCTTTCACACTTCAGTGATAAAGAGTTTTTGTCATCTGGTCTGATTTTCTTTTTGTCACGTCAGACAATAAAGTGGAAGAATTTGGTGGTTGATACATCTTAATGCAAAGGTGTATTAACCTGACTTTGCTGGTACCCACAGCAAAGAAGTTAGGTCAAACTTTCAGCTAAATTCAGCTCCATAATGTTCTGACTTTGAAAAATCAAATCCTGACTGCGACTCCACCATAAATACTCCACCACAGAGTACTCACAGCACCAAAACTCCCACGTGTAGCTAATAGGGAGTTTCAAGGGAAAGACTGAGCTGCCTTGGCTGGACAGTGATGAACAATTAGAGGTTGCGGGACCCAGGTGTACTGAAGAATCCACAGTTAAATATTCAGGTCAGGGAAAGTAGGCCACGGATCTAAATGGTGAATCCTAATAATCCTAATGGAATCCTAATAACCCTAACAGTCGTGGAGGAGGATATTTTGTGCAGCTGCCATCTAAAGAAATGTGATGTTTTAATGTGTGAGAGATCTTAGGCTGCACCAAATCCCTGCTTGCACTGTAGTGAGTCCAACTTGTTTGAAACTAAACCCGGGCACTGCAGTGGGGTCACTCACACCTTCATGGGTGTGAGGGAGAGCAAACGAGCTCTTCTTGACATGCACTCTGGACTGCACTCCCAGCTTTGGAAACTGCTGGCTGGAAATGCTGGCTGAGGGTTTCTCAAAAGAGCAGACCCATTGGGTTAATTTCTACAAAAAATGTGAAATTCAGCAAGTGGTAATTGAAAAAATCAATTTCCTTTCCATGAAACTTGGGCTCTTGCTTTGTTTTCCTCTTAAACTCTCAAAATCCTCTTTTCTAAAAAGCTCCCCCAGCCTCCCCCAGCTGGGGTCTCCTGGCTCAACCCCCTCCTGCAAGGCTGTCAGCATCCCACTGTCCCTTTAATTTAGGAATTTAACAAGTAATTCTAAATTGGGGTGCTGGAAAACCTGTGATCGTATCTACCAAGTCTATCCTATCAGATGTGGTTCTGTGCTTTCCCTGCCCTGAAAACAAAGGGGAAGAGAGTTGAACACATGGTATCCTCAACTAGAAAAGACTTTGCTGTAAGAGGATATCGAGTTGTTTTGTAAAGCCCAATATTACGCTTGAATTATGCCTGAATAAGGAGAAAGGACATTCTTAAAGAGCCCTAAACATTGACCATAGTGGATCTTCTTTCTTCCAAACCCTTCAGCGGCGTTGTTTTTGGCCTGTAATGATTTGGTATTGTATTTATAAGCCGTCAGGGTAATCCAGAGAGCAGCAGGAGGGGCAGTTGCCTTAAATAAAGCTTTACAATGCTGCTAATTAAAATGATCCTTCCTCTCCCTGTGATGACTAATGAGACAGAAAGAAGAACCAGGGAGGGTTAATGAAAATGTTGCCATGAGATTCCCTATTTTTAATTGGTCTTTGCAATGTTTTAATCTTCTTTATGGTGTGGGGGTGGAAATGCAGAAATTTTCTTTCAACCTTTCTTGCACCGTGTAGCATGTGGCATTTGAAGTGTCCAGCTCTAGCTTTATATTAGGAGTCGGTAACCACAGGTCTGAGGCAGTGTAGCCTTGAGATGGAAGAAGCAATTTCAGACTTAACTGAGACAAGAAACAAGAAATGTGAAAGCTGGTTGTTTTAAGCTCAAGCTTCCAAAGCTCCAAGGGAGCATTCGTACCCTGAGGACTGGGGCTAAGATCTATTGTGAAGGATTGGCACTGATGCTCAATAGTATTTACAGCTTTAGGTCATGATGCTCTGTTAAATGCAATATTTATCCCATGAGCATGTCACAGTTCACCTCAGATGTCAAGAATTCAATTAATATTCTATTTAATAGAACACACCATGACCTAACCTTTTAATACTCTTAGTGCGTCTGAGCCCTCCTTATTAGTGTCACTTTCCAACTTTCCTTCTCAGTTGATGCATCTCACAACAACTGGGATGGGGAAATTGGGAGCAGGGGGAGAGGGGAAGAGATTTAAATTACTTTTGGACCTCACTGTGAGGATTCAGCAGCTTTATCCCTTGTAAAACCTGGCTCTCAGTGGTTTAACACTCCCCACTTTTCCCAGTTTTAAGGGTTGACGTTCTGCAAGTTTCAACTTTCGTTCGATTCAAACCCACAAAAGGCACCGCCAAATTTTTCATGGTTTGAGCTCATCCAGTTTCAAACAGCATTGCCCCTGCCTCACGTAACATTATCGAGTTTGGGGTCAGGGGAAACCATTTATGTGAGCAACACCTGCAGGATTCAATCTCTGGCTTCAGATTTAGTCTGTGCACTTTGGGAGTGGGTTACAAATAAACTGGGATTGGGAGATCAGCACTGCAGAGATTTCCCTGCATTGCATCTGCAAAGTGTCTCAGGAAGTGAGATCCCTTGGATGCACTATGATTTTACAGATCAGAATAGAAAACTGGAGTGAGCAAGCAGGGCAGCCCAGTTCCAATGTTCGTGGTGGAAATCAGAGCCTCGGAACCAGGTTTTACCATCCTTGTGTCACCTCTAATGAGCTACCAGCAGAAAGCCCCCAAAACCAGTAAATTGTGTGTTTCAGATCATATGAATTAGAAGACAGGCTTAGCAATCTGGTGGGATTTATAGCAAGCTTTTTTAAGGAATAGAATTAATTTTAAAAACTCCTAATTGGGATCTGCTTCAGGCTGATGTTTTTCTGCGCGAGACCCGCGTAACGCACCAGAAATGGAAAGAGCTTGAAAGCAAATAAGTGTTTTGAATTACTCTGTGTCGCCGCAGCCTTTATATTTTGAGAAGAATTAAACAGCCAAGTGTTTCTGAAGGCAGCACTTGCCTGCCTTGAGGCAGGCGGGCAGGATGGGGTTAGTACAGAGAGCACCTGGGAGGGGGCCACGCTATTACCACCCCTGTGATTTCAGCGAGATTTGTGGGGAAGATCAACCAATAAATACAGAGCCTGTACTGCAGCTCCTTAGAGTGGGAGGAAGAACAGACATTGTGCCAGATATTTTCATGCAACTATATTCATTATTTATGCAGAAGAAGAGATATTTCAGGAAAACAGAGCTGAACCATGAGTGACAAGGTATCTTTCCAGAGCGTAGGGTGCAGGAAAATTGCACTGGGGTTGACAGCTTTTTAATGTAGAGTCTCTATTTCACTGAATTACTGCATGTTGGCATTTCAAAAGTACAAGATGACCTATTTATTAGCTGTGAATCAAACAGAAATTACATGCTAGAAAATAAAAAAGTTGTATGTTTCTTCCAGCTGGTAAGATGCTTATCCTACAGAAATAATATATACAGAGAGGAAAACCTGGAAACAAAGGATCATCGATCACAAGGCACTAAATTTAACATTGTAGGACCTATATTTGTCATATAATATTGCAATCCTATGTGCTTGTTCCCTTACATGTGATGTAATATTAAATGTATGTGTGTCATAATACTTTAAAATTTCACTATCCCTGCTCTGCTTAGGCTCCTGTCACCCTTTTCCCTTTTGGAGAGGGAATAGTGGCTTGGAAACTTGGCTTTAACAGTAACATGTTTGTAAATGGGCAGTGCCAGAACATCAAAAGTAAGGTAACCAGCTACCAAACTAAATACTAGAAACTACCAGGCCATGCAGATGGAACATTTCCCTGTGGAAAAGGCAAAAGTGGGAGGAAAAACTGACAAAAGAGCCCAAGTAGTAGCCCTGCACTTTGCTAGAGGCAGATGCCACATCTGGAGGAAATACCAACAGCATACTATTTGAAGAGTGGAAATTCAGCTTTCCTTGGGAAGTTTGATGCCTTGGATCTGAACAACGGGCCAGAAAGCAAAAGCTACAGTTGTTGGATTTGCCAGCTGACATTCAAATGAAGGTGGAACAAATTCCTGCCTTCTCTGCCCTCATGATCTAACATAAACAATTAGATAAGGTGCAGGTGCAAAAATGTACAAGCACAAACCTGGGGCAGAGCCAAATATATCTCTAAGGGTGTATTTCATGTACCTTTTAGCAGAGAAAGGAAATAATTTTATATACTTCCATTTTTCACTCCAGCTATCACCATCAATCTGAAGAGTAAGCATGGACTTAAGAAAGTCCAGATGAACTTGTATCTCATACATAGTGGTTTCATTTTTTAAAAGAATTAAAAACCACAAATTTGCTGTGTAGAAAGAAGGTTGCTGGCAGGCTTCTTCTCGAACCTGGCAGTTTTGTACCCAAACCCATTCTGGAGCAGCAGCTTCCAAAAACAGGGCTCTGTTATACCCCAGTGACTATGGCCAAGAGCACCAAACTCCTCCTGACTTTGCAATAACCATGTCCTGAAGAGGGCAATTGAGCAATAACATCCCAAAACAATTATGATTTCTGTTAATCCATCCATGTGGCAGGAAAGGGGAGGACAGCACTAGAAACTGCTGCTCCAGCTGCCTGCTCCAGAAAGAAATGAAGAGAAGGAAAAATTCCTGTTGACGCATCTGAGACCCATTAGCAGAGGCACGTGGTGAACTTGATAAAGGCACCTTTGGCACTGCTATTTTGCCCTTCTGGGAATCTAAAACAATCTTTCAACAACCTTAAATTGAAATCAGCTTTGTAATTGATCAGCACCCCTTGCATATATCTATTTTTACATATATATTCTCTCAGTGTAATTTTCAGGCTTACCAATAGAGCATCTGCTTCTTCACAATAGCTGGAAAAAACATATTTTTAAATACATGCTGATCCAGGTACATTTGCAATAGAAGCAGGGCAGTTATTTCAGCTTTGCAAATTCATTCCAAGTGAACACACAGGATCTTGGGGGGAAAAAGAAAATCTATACATTAGAAACATTTAATTGACCACTTGATGTTATCCCAGTCCCTCTGTGTTGAATCCTGAATGGTAAAACTTAACATGACTCTTTTTTGCTTGAATTATCCTCCTGCTCTTGCATATATACAAGCTACGTGCTCTAATGCAAGACTCATACATTTGTCTTTGTAATTTATCTCATTTCCTTTGGAATGGTGTCCCTCAGTGGCTCAGAGAAAGTGGAGCGGTTGTTTTAATAGATTTGAGTTTTATCTGCCTCTCTATTTGCAGCAGGGCATAATAATAATAAATTATGATACTAATAAGTAGGTTGTGCAGAATGGACTACAGTGGTACCACTTCCCTCCCCCTCCAAAAAAGTAATTTATGGGTACATTCTTGTGACTTTAGGGGTGTAATAAATTATCAGGGTTCGTTTTTCCATCCAATTTGAGGCAGTGCAGCTGTGTTTTGCAAGCAATAAACTCTCTTGCTGTATTTCTTAGCTAAGCACTGAAAAACACAGTGTGATTTTTTTTCCCTCCCTTCCCAATTATTGTTGCAATGCCTGGTAGCTTCTCTGTAGTTAAGGGTTTGCCAGTGCTTCTATTATAAACCTCAATTTTCAGGGGCCTATAACTTTGCTCTTCTAAATCATAGAGGGCTAGAACTTGGTGTACATCTCTGTCAATCTGGATTCTTCTTTTCACGGAGAAAAAGGCAAATTTTTTAAGGAGTCCAGGCCTCAAAATCTAAGCCATGTGTGGAAGTCAGAGACACATGGATGTGAGTAGCTGGTAATGCTTGGATGCCTTTTCAGCTCCTGAAAAGCCTAGGACCCTTTTTATTTTGGACACATCCTGGGGCAATATTTGGCTCCTAATTACATTTCTGGCAACGTACAAGAAGGGTAGCACCATGTGCCACTTTCCTGCTGGAGGGATCAAGGACAAGTCAGCCACTTGCAGGAGCTGCCTCCTTAAAGGTGATGCCCTGCTGTTGAGTGCTGGCCCAGAGTTCAGGATGCTGAAAATACAGAGAGAGTAAAAGGAACTGCAGCAATTCACCCTTCCCAAGCACCCTCTTGTAGCCTCAGCCAACTGTATCGACCAAAATATTGTCAGAGGGTCTCTGGATTCAAGGAGAGGTTAAGAGTCTGCGTGGGCCTGGTTCCCATTCCCATTCCTGCCCTCTTTGCATCCAGCCTGACACAACCAAGGGTCAAAGAAGGAAGGAAGAAAATGAGAACATACAACACCAACCCCAGAACTGCACAATCTCTGCAGCAACCTCGGGGACCTGGGGCTGGGAAGAGCAGTGTGTGCCCACCTCTGCCAGGGCATGGTGCATTCCTTCCCCCTCTGCAAAACCTTACTGGATGGGGCAAAAACCCTCCTGATTTTCTGACACTGCTTTGTCCAGGTGCAATTATGCCCTTCATGCCCCGCACAGCCTCTGCTCTGCATCAGGGAGCCAAATACCTTCTAACACAAGGAAGCAAAAATGACTGTGGGTTTCCAAGGTGCTCTTAGAGGGGGCATCATGGCAGGGAAGGAGCAGCTCTGAGCCCCTTTGTGCAGGCTGCTCTTCCAGCTGCTCATATCAGGCTGTGCAGCTCCGCCAGACTAATGCTGCTGCTAAGGCTGCCTTCTATGTGATCAGCAATTAAGCTGTGAAGTCAGCCCCTTAATATTATGTTAACATAGTTCAGTATATTAAATGTAAAACAAGTCATAATTTTTAAAGGTACCTCGGCTTACTGAGTTTAAATGAAGGCAGCAGTAGGACTATCACAGCCATATGGAAATCACCTGCATTTTAAAGCTAACAATAGATTTTGCTTTATTGTTTTGGCATTTAACGAGTGGGAAAATAATAAATTAAGCCACATGGGGAATCCCTGGTGTTTTTACAAACTGAAGCAGTGCCCATTTGGAGAGAGAACATTCCCCATTTTTCTCCCTAGCTGCATTTCTCTTAACCCACCACCTTATTAAAGCTTATAGGGCAAAATTCTCTTCTCATATTCCTCTGGAAGCTCTTAGTCCACATTCAGCTCTCCCTACCTTCCCAGCTGTCTTTCATCCTGCCAGCTCTCTCTGCAGACAGGAAACAGAAGAGTAAAGACTGGCTGGGCCATAGGGAGTCACAAGGAAGATTTTGTCATAGTTTTAGGAGGGTTACAATAGCTATTAGAGCACGGATGCTTTTTCTACCTGTTGTAACAGGGGATGCAGCTCCCAGAGCAAGGTCCATGGGAGAGGCAGCTGCATCAGGCTCTGGTCAGCAGAGTAATGGATCCTTGCAGGATCCCAAACAGGGCCTCTGCAGCTGCCTGGTGTGACACCACCCTGGCTGTCTGGGGTGGTGGGGCTCCTTGGGGCTGCACATCCAAAGGAAGGAAGGGAGTGAATGTTTTAGCAAGATGACCTCTCTTGTTTGAAGCATTTTTAAACATGTTTTTAGACTGTGTCACACAGGACATGAATAAAAAGATTTAATTAAAAAAAACCTAATTGTATTTTCCTTTTAACTCACTCAGCTCTTACTGATCAAAGCCCTGGGCCAAAAGTCAGGCTCAGCCATGAGGATCACAGAATTATAGAATGTCTCAGGGTAGAAGAGACCCATAAGATTGTTTGAATGGCAGGTGTTGATCTTGCCAGTGGCAATGTTTGTCTCTCTTATCAACAGTCAGACATGCAGCTGAAAGCAGATCATATCATGGATGCTTGCTCCTGAATGCCATCCTGGATGTGTCTTCTCCAGGCCATGTTTTCATAAAGTCACCAAAAGGAAAATACAGCACTTGATTGCCTCCACAGCTCCTCTGTGTGAACAAGCACAGCCCTTCCTTGTGCAGAGCAGGGACGTTCAACCTGTGCTTGTTTCCTGTGTTATCTGTGAGAAGTATCAATTATGCACATCCATGAACATCCCCTGCACCCGCATTCCCCCAGGAACCCTTTTACCAACACCAAAGGATGGAGCAGAAATCAGGAACCAAGGCAAAACGGGCAGCCCAAAGTGAACACGGCACTGCAGCATTAACTGACAACAGAAAATTGCCAGGCAGAGTGAAAATTTAAACAACAGGGACGTAGAAAAATACTTTGAATGGAAACCTGCAAACCTCAGAGAAGTTTGGGATGTGCCTGGGGACAATTCCTCAGCTTCCCTCTCATGGCTCTGTACAATCTCTTAGAAAAACCCCTGTGGTCTTGCACCACACGTCTGTTTTCTGTCAAATCTGCTGTTTGTCCTACTCAGTGCATTTCATTTGAGGTGTGTAATGTTTGCTCTCACATCCTCTCAGCATGGGGAGATTGGAGGTAGAAGGTTTGTGCAGCCCCATGAATATATGAAGCACTCCACAAGGATTATGATTATTTTCGTAATAATTCTCCACCCCTGCCTACGTTTGAAGTCAGGGATGTCTGGTGCTGAACCAGACAAGCAGAACACACACAAAAGCCCAATTAGCTCTGTATCACCAGAGCTCTTACAAACACTAATGCATTAATCATTGTAGAACTAAGAGATGAGCACTGGTCTGTGCTCCTGGCTCAGTTCAGTCGGGTTTTAACTTGACTGATGCTGAGAGTTACGTGATGAATCTCATCCATTCGTCTCCACTGTGCAGGAGAGGAAACAGAAACAAAGGCAGAGCCCCTCACTGGCCACACTGACCTCAGTCCACAACGTCCCTTTGTAAAAACTGGCCAAGTCTTAGCTCAGGAACAAGCACATCCTAAGCTTAGGTCCAGGGGAGCATCAATCCTCCATGCGATGCTTTCTGTCACCCCGTTAGGAAATCTAGATGTTGCTTAAAAACATGGAAAGTCTAAATATGACATGAGAATAGACAGGGAAAGGCTAAACAGCAAAATAAATGTTTGGTTCTGTAAGAGATGCACAAACACACAAACGCAAGCTGGCTCTAGGAAGAGCTTTTCAGATTACTCGAACATCTCTTTAAAAAATGGATTAAAATACAGATTCCCCCTATTATTTTTCAATAATAGAAGTGCAGCACAGAACAACTCACTAGTGCCACAAAACTACTTTTTCATTCCTGTTTTTGTTTCATGCTTCAATATCTTCTTCCAGCTGCTCATGTCTCCTTTTCCTTCTCCTCACTTTGATCTATTAGTTTTCCCCAGAAATGGGGTTTATAAATCATTGTAATGCAGCCCTGGGAAAGACGGTGCTTAGTGCAGGGAGAAATACATTGCAGCTAACAGCCACGGCAGGGAGGAAAACTCTCACCTCGGCGAGGGGCTTTGGCGACAGGTTACGGATGGCGCTGGGTTATTTTATGGCTGCATTCCTGCCATCAGGGGCAAGGCCACAGGGAGCGCTGCCTGCACCCTTCGCAATATTTCAAGCTTCCTTCTGCCGGCAAAAACAAACCGCCCAGGGGCTCGCGAGGGAAAGGAAGGGAGGAAAAAATTGCTGAAAGAAGAGGAGGGGAGGCAGGACAGGTGGGGATGGATCGCTGGGTTCCTGCTTTTGCACCATCGCATCTTTTTTTTATATAAAAAAGAGAGACGTTTGTGTCTCTTGCAGCCTGAAAGATGCTAATTTCGTGCCGGTCCCATCCATTGGCAGCAGTGGCAGGATCCAGCTCGCCCAAGAACATTTCCACCCCTTTGTGCCAAGGCTTTTGTGTTCCCATTTTGTACTCGGGAAACTTTGTTGCTGGAGGACCTCAGGACAAGGCTGAGCCCAGTGTTGTTCCTTGCTGAAACTGAGGGGTCCCACAGGAGCCACCCCTCCAGTGCTGCCCCACTTTGAGCCCCATGAGACCAACTGCAGGTCCTGTTTTTGTTGTTCCAAAGCCTTTTTGTATTTGAAACCTAAGGACTGAGCTTCTCTCCCCAGTCAGGATTTTGAAAGTTGGCAATTGTTACTAAAAATATCATCTAGAATGTGAAGCTGGGAGCAGTGCAAGCCTGGGCACCAGGTCACAGGGTGATCTCAAAACAGCCAAATTGGTGGAAGGGCTGTTTTAGTGTTTTTGGCACAACACTGTGACCAACCTGGGTGAAGGTCTGAGCGTCTTTCCAGCAAGGGGACATCCCCTGAGTCCCCTCCTGGGAGTAAGGGTTAGTTCTAAATGCAGAAAATCCAACATCATCACACAGCCAGAGAGACAAACCTTCGTCAGCAGAGGTTTCTATACTTATCTCCTGCCCTGGAGTGCAGCATGGATTAGGGGAACCCACTGCCAGCCCTATTTAATTAGGGAGGAAATCATTATGACTTCCTCAGAGCTGCACAGTCACATGCAAGCCACAGGCACTTTGAAGCACTTGCTGTGTTTTTAGGATCACCAGCTCCTAATAAGACCACCCCGGGCAGACACACCATCCTTTAGTTCCGAAAGCACACAAAAGAGACACCATGCTGGAATCTTACTTCTATCTTTAACAAAGCATTACCCCCTCCTCACCCTCTTCCCCATAATTGCCTTGTTATTGTCATTGGTGCCATTGTTCATTGGCTCGGCCCTAGAGAGGCCCGAGGGAGCACTTCTGCCTTAGCTAAACCAATATCTCCTGCAATAACCCCCTGCAGTTTCCTCTTTGCTATCCCATGTTGAATAAATCCTCCATCTCTGTTTGCTGAATGATCATAAAGATATGATTGAAGTTTCAGATTTATGGTTTCCTTCGAATCAAGGAGCAACTCCAATAATGCCAGAGCCTGTTTGCTGACTGCTTTCTGACAGGATATACAGAAAGGGAGATTTGTTAGAGCAAAAACAGGAACGCAGAGATTAGAGGCAGGTATTTTCTAGACATGCAGTGCACACACATGCAGTCATGTAGAGGGGCTGGACTCACACACACACTGCCAGAGCATCCTGTGTCCAAGGATCTCGCTGTGGTTCCCAAGCACCCTGCCAGGCACGGTGTGCGCACAATATTTCACTCTAACAGCAAATCTGTCTCCAGCAGCCACACAAGGGAGCCACAAGAATTGGTTGCTGGGTAAAGGAGGATCCTAACTAAAGATCTCGCTCAGCTGTACTGGAAACTAAAGTGGTTGCTGAAGGCTGGCAGACGGCTCTATATTAAGGTGGTCCTTACTGTCAGCCTCAGGCTCCACATGCCATGAATTCCCTCTGAACTGTGTTCATGCACTCCTTTGGATGCCTGGAATGCTCTTTTGAGGAGTGCAGAGAAACCCTGTGGCTCCTACGGGCGAACATCCCAGACTTTTCCTGCACCAACACCCCAAAAAACCCTACCAAAGGGGCGCTGCACTTACAGAGAAAAGCAGCTGCCTCCTGAGGGCACCCAGCCTGGCACCTCCCTGCTGAGGCAACAGCCTCCCAGGGAGCGTAGAGCAGGATTGTGACCTTCAAGTTGGGATAATTATCACTTCCCCAATACTGTTGTCTTGGCCTGGGTGTCCTCCTTTCCCTTCAGCCCATCCCAGCAGCATTTAGTGAGCCATCTTCATTATACAGCTGGATCCCGGGAATTGCACAGCATGGGGCACATTGCTATTCAGATTCAGGTCAATATTGGTTTTTTAATGAATAAACCACCACAAAGCTGCAGTGAAAACAAAGTTTGTGACTTTGGTGTCAGAAATCTGAACAGAGCATCCAAAACGCCTTCTCCCAGCCTTGCGGCCGCAGCACATTTGCTTTTCCCTGATTCACAGCCGTTTATGCTCATTCCCACTTCAACAAAAACCTATAAAACTCTTCCAGCGTGATGCAGTCCTAAATTAAATGCACTTTAACATTGCTATATAACAAGGGAGTCTTTGCTCTTTTAAATTAATGCATGCAGCTGAGAAGGGGACCTTTCCTGGAAAATTTATTCCGCTTTATTTGGAGAAAACCCCACCTCGTTCCACCTTCTCTGAGAGCAGAGATGATTTTGTGTGTTATAATGAGGAATTTGTAATAACGAGAGCATTGTGTGTTCAAGTAACTACGAAGCCAACAACAGAAGACTTCTGTGAGCACCAGTGTTTGTGTGATGTATGGTAATATTTTTCCTCAGTGCATTACAAAAGAAAAAAGCAAGATAAAAATATCTTCCATTTTCTCCCTAATTTGTAGTTTTCTGGTGTTAGCAAGGCTTATAAGACACATGCTCCCAATTAGCTGCTCCTCTTAATTTAAATGCTTCATAAATTATCTCCTGCGCTTGTGGATTATCACTTCATAATGCGAGTTAGCATTTAAATAAATAGCTGCGATGTAGGAAATTAGAGAGGTTTACAGTCTGAGGCAGCAGCATAATGAAGGAAAATACCACAGCAGCTGAACAGGGGTTGGGAGAGATGTGATGAGGCAGAGATTTTTTTTTTTTCCTTCCCCTTTTACCTTTTAGCAACCAAATTTGGACTGCAGCAGGGAAAATATGGGTCAGAACTCCAGCAGAGCAGGAGCCTTTTGTAATGGCTGAACACCAAGGGAACATGGAGAATTCTTAAGCACGTAAAACATCTGATTTAGCAAATGTGATGCAATTAGGAAGTGACTTTTTTGAGCCAAGTCTTGGTTGCCTCAGAAGGTTGCCCCTTTGAAAGCAATTGGGCTGCTCGTGTATGTCATACCTGAGCAGTACCCAACCCCTTCTGTTCTATCCTTTCAAAAAAAAAAAAAAAAGGAGACTGGAAAGAAAAACAGCAGAACAAAGCAGAGCTGGAATTGTTTTGAGAAAATTTGGTGGGGAAAGCAGTGAGGGAGTCAGATGTAGAATTACGGGGAATTCTAGAAATATATATATTTTGAAGAAAGCAAGCATTATTTGTAAGCCACAAAACTTCTGCCATGTTTTTAGCACCATTTAGAAGATCAACCCGTAGGCAATGAGAGTTTTGAAACATTGGCAGCAACTCCCCACTGCTATTTCTGCCCAGTTTTCACAATTATTGTCCCAATTGTAGAAAATTATGAAGACAGGGCAGGGAAAAACCTCATGACAGCTCCTTGGAGGATTAAAGCTCTCCCCAGTGCTTGCTGGTCTTGATTTTGGTGTCACTGCTGCTTTTTCTGCCACAGGAGAAAACTCTGGGCAGGAGTCAACCCTGTTTGACTGCCCCTGAGCTCCCCAGGAGCTGCAAACAGGCAACAGCGGGCTCAGGACCCTTCGGTGTTTGTCTTGCAGGGCACCCAAGGATGAGCACTGCGGCTCTGGGAAGTTCAGCTATCACAGCTCCTTGCTTGCTCACACACACAAAATGTCAAAATCACGGATTTTTTTTTTTTTTTTTTTTTTTCTACAAATGGTAGANTGGTAAATCATAGAAGCCTTGACAGCCTTGACCAAAGTCCAGCCTTAGGCAGGAGTAAAGTTATTAGTTACCTTATTTCCTGGAGAAAGCCTGACACATTAGGATTTCACGGCAGCCGGCTGTAAGTGTAATGGGCAGGGTGTGATTTTGCTCCCTGAGTTTTGCAGTTACATTTCAGCAGGTTGAATACATTTTGCTGTAGGACAGAGCAAATGATTCGGGCAGGTTCTTGCATCAGCACAAGGCCCTCGGTGCTTAATGGGAGTCGTGCCCCACTGCCAGCATGATTTGAGTGTCCGCTGTATTTAATATTCTTCAAGTGCGGGGGTCAAATTGTCTCATCGTTTACATCCCTACATCCCTGCTGGTCCCAGGGGAACTGCACTTCCTCTGAACTCCACAGGAACAACTGGGCAACTGGGCTGGATTCTGCAGGAAGAAGATTTGTGCCTGGACCCCTCAGGATTCAGGTGGAGTCTGCAGTTGCTGCTTTGAGACACAGCTCACCCTGCGGAGAGTTCAAGTCAGCACAGCAGGAGCCTTGTTTCATCCTATAATTTTCTATTCCAACACGTAGCGTCTAGAAAGTGAAAAAGGGACTGATCCCACTCCAACCAACAACTGAAAGTTTACAGCTCTTCATCTCTCCAAGTTTCCAGGCGCTAAAAGAAAGGCTCTGGGGGCCAAACTGTACCTGTGCTCAGCCCTGAAGTGGCTCTGTCCTCTGGGGCATATTTGCATCTCTGTTATCACTTTGTCTTCTGAACCAGGCAGGAATGGCCACAGGTGCTCCTGGCTTATTCTGTGCCTGAGCCTGATAAGCCTCAATTTCTCTGGGCTCTGAGCACACAGAAACCAGCTCTGCTGTCCCAGCTGCAAGGGCTCTGCAGGTCTAAGAAAAACCTGGCAGAAGTCTTGAATTCTGAATGCAGGAGACAGGTCTGGAAGCCCCAGGACTGGATTCCTTCAGGGAGATGGTGCCACTTTTTTTACAGAATCACCTTTTCTTCCTAAAGGGCATTTTAAATAATAAAATTGGAAGCTGCCGCATATCTTTCCAACTGATCTACTAATCATATTTCTTCAAATTTTATATCCCTGACCCTTGTAAAGGGATTGCAAAGAAGGCATTTTTTAAGCTGCATTTTAATAAGTCAATATGAAAGCTCAAAATTATTTAAAGCTTCTTAAATAGGATTATATTTGATTTCTTGTGGGAATAGTGAGGGATAGTCTAGTAAAGACATTCTGTCCTGCTGAGGTTTTATTACATTAAAGAAACAGCATCCTTTTTTACAGCAAAAACTTTATGTATTCTCTAATGAAAATGGAGATTATTCTGCACATGAGGTGACTGAAGTTGGTAAGTTCCTGCATCTTTGATCAGAGATTAGAGTTTCTCCTTGAGTGAGAGCTGAGAGATTCCTGAACCACAGGTTCACCTGAATTTAACAAGTTGTCTCCTCATCTAAAATACTTGAATTTTCTTCTAGGAGGTACCACAAGTGTATTGACTTCAGACAAATTCTGCTGTGAAATAACAGGTAGCTCTCAAGGCAGCCAGTATCTCATTTGCAGCCAGGGATTTAATTTGGCCGAAGAAACAGAGGTCTGTGCTGCTGGGGATCTATTTTACTATATAGGAAATGTCAGACCCAGTCTGCTCTGAAAGGCCCACAGTCAAATTCTCTCTTGAATTCAACTCCTTTAATGTCAGTGTGACTTATATGAAGGCTATACTGGCAGCACTTAGCTTAGTATGTTCTGTTGCACCCAAATAAAAGCAGAGGAGTGAAATAAAAACTACCTGTATGAAGTTGGAGCAGCTGCAGGGAGTTACATGGTGTAAGCAGCAGCTTCACTGAGCTGAGTTGCTCTGAACATAATCTGGGCCAACATCTGGCCTTGAGAACATAAGGGGATTTTTCTTGAAGTAGCAGATGGGGAGGTTCAAAGAACAGATATTATTAAGGATGAAACACAAAGAAAAGGTCATAACCGCTGAAAGGGGACAGAACCTTAAAAAAAAAAAAAGAAGAAGAAAAATCAAACAGAAAAACAAAGCCATTGTCCATTCTCTTTAACAATTAGAGAATGTTCTCTCATTCTCAAGTAGCCCTCACCCCTCTCTCAGCTAAACCTCAGTTTCCTCACTGAAGACAGTCATTGAGCATTCCCTGGCAGAATTTTGACTTCAGGGTTTGCAGCACAGCAAAAGTATCCCCAGGGCCGTGGCTCTCTGGGAGATGACAACCCCACTACACCCTTTCCAGCTCCTCTCTGGCCCCACTTTTCTCTGGGAAGTCAACAGCAAAGATGGCAAAATTGCCCTTTTTTGCCAAGGTGCTGCATGCTATTCTGCCCACATTATACCCTGAGCTTCCAAAACTACTGCCACATCAAAGACAGAATTATTTTCCTGATTTTCCCACACTGATCTGTTCATCCATGCCTCCATTTTCCCACTGATGTTGTTTGTAGGGAGAGCAAGGACTCAGAGAGGTCCTTCTCCCTCCAGCTGCTCCAGGACCACCCCATGCTGTCCCAAACCTCCCTTCCATTGTCCCTACATGTCCTCAAATCTATCCCAGGCTCTTAGAGGTGAATGGTGGTTGTAGCTCAAGAAGAATCAGGCACCGGTAACACCTCACTCAGCAGCAGCTGTAACCTGCACATTCATTTAGCCTGAATAACCCATCCCTCCTGCCAAGGGCTTTGTCTCCTGACTACAGCCCACGTTTCTTCCTCAGGGCTGAGAGCAGGCAAGGGCTGATGTGAACTTCACAAGCTGTGACACCTTCTACAGAAACACATGTGCTTCTTTGACCTTCAGCGCTGGCACAAAAACCTTACACAGACACAAATTTATCTTAAAGTCAGGAGCAGATTTAATAGAGCAGGAGAAGATCGTTTTCAATATTTCCATCTCAATTATAGTCAAACACCTCGCTGAGTCTCAGCCTTTGGGGCTGTACCTGGGCTGGCTGCTCCCAGCGTGGAGACTGTCGGCAGAATCAGCAGAAATAGCACAACTGGGCAAGGTGTTGGTGATTTATCAATGCTGAAGTAATTCATCCTGACACGGAGGCGCTGAGGAGGAGCTCAGGGTCCAGCAGGTGCCCCCGAAGACCTGAGAGTTATACGGTACCACACATCGACAGTGGCAGACCTGGGATCTGACTCCTTAGCAAAAAACGTCCCTTTTTTTTTTTTTTTTTTTTCCTAAAGCCATTTTCAAACAGCAGAAAGAAGCAGTCTTGTTGCAGAGAAAGGCAGTTTTAACAGTTGTAATATCCTACTGCTAAAATTGTCCCTCCAACAGCACATTATCTACTAACTCCATAAAGAGTGACTAATATTCAGAGTCCCAGAATTTTGGGGCAAAGAGGATTTTTCAATGGAAAACTGGAAGGTGAACACATCCGTGAAGACAAATGCAAGTATTGTGTAAGCAAATGCTCTCATATCTGCCTGGCCCTTTAAAGCCAAAATGATAGAGTTCATTTGCATTTAGATCTCTTTGGCTCCCTCTTTTCATCTAAAGACAAATCCTCACAAAGGCTGCTTAATTAGACCAAATTAGATTTCCACCTAGTGGCTTGTCATTCATTAGAAAACGCTGTTCTTTTTTTCAGTTTTGGTAATTATAAGCTGGTCTCGCAGTGTTCACTTCAGGTTCAAAGTCTGACTTGCATTCGTGATTTTGTGCAGATGAGAGGAAAATTATTCAGTCGCATCAAGCCTGCCCATTTTACAAGTTGGGTAAAGATCATCGCTGGAGTCTTTTATGTAATGGGGTATACTCTTTCTTAAGTCTTTAATGATTAATTGTAATAGCATATCTCATGGCAATTTTCAAGACTAAAAGCTAAGTGCAAACAGTCGGAATGTGCAGTGACTGTATCAGACTGTGGGTGCTTCTCTGGACTGGGGTTTCTGTGTCGAGCTCTCTGTGTGTGGCCCTTGCTTGTTGGTGTTCCAGCCCTGTTGGGAGCCAAAAAATGGCAAGGGGCTGGTGCCAGGGGTTGTGTAAGGAGAAGCTGGGCTGGCAGTGCTGTCTGCCTTCTCTCGTTGCCCTCTCTAACCCAGCGAGGGGGATGCCTCTGCTGCCAGCCTTACACAAAACGTGGCTTCTAGAGGGGAAAATCGTTCAAATCCACAACTGACACTCAAAGGTTGGTGTCTAATAAGGCTGCAGCTCCCAGGGCAGGTCAGTCAGGAGCACAGGTTAGTGGAGATTGCACTTGGAGATGTACTCTGGGTTAGCAGTGTGGCTGCCCTGTCTGGAGTACTTGTAATGAAAGGAGTTAAACTCACAGGAAGATCCTTGAGTTTTGCCGTTTGTGACTCCAAGGGCAGCAGTTTGCCCAACCATCACCCTTTTCTCTGGAAAGAGAAAGATTCTTATGCTGCTATAGGAGACTAGGATGATTTGGTCTCACTCTCTTCTCTCCCCAGTCCAGACTCCATTCCCTTTGCTGTCCCACATGGGCACACTGAGTCCCTGCCTCAGTTTCCCCTTTATTACAGAGTATTAATGCTCTGTAGCATGTTTTGAAGCTTAATAAATCAGGGACAGATCTTGTGGTGGTCCATCAAGCAAAACAGCCTTTTGCTTTGACCTTTAATGCTTATGAAAAGCTTTGACGACAACTGCCAACTTATTATTAATAATCTTCTTGGGAGTGGAAGTTACAAGCAGTTGGTGCCGGGCAGCCCAGCAGCCACCAGCCCCTGCTAGGATTTCTTCTGCACTAACCCAGCTTTTTCAGGTGTGTTGTTATAACAATGTTCTTGTTTTCCCTTTTTTCTTTTTTGTGAGAAAGTTTTTCCTTCCACCTTTAAAAAAAAAAAATCTCATCAAATTTGCCTTTCTCAAAACACTGAACATTCCCTTTCTCATCTACCTAAACCTGATGTTGAGTTACTGTCCCCCAGAGGCTTTCAGTAGCTCAGTTCTGATGTATCCCTGCACTTTGTAGCTCACTGCCTTCTTAGAGTGTAATCAAACATCAAGCTAAGTAGCAAATAAATCTCCCGATCTCATAAGCTGCACAGCAAGATCATGTAAATGCAAATGAAGGGCTTGATTTCAAGCTGTCGCGGGGGAAGGAGGGAAAAATGCTGGGCCCTGTCACTGCAATCACTTCACTCTGCAAGTGCAGTAAATCTGCAATAATAATAGTAATGGCAGCGTGACGGGAGGCTTTACTGTACAAGGGGGTGTAATGAAAAGGGGAACAGAAGGTAGGAAGGAGGCAGGGCCTGGCAGGCTGAAAATGCACCGGCACAGGGTTTGCAGGTGTCCACAGGGCAGAGCCAGAGAGGAGGGGATGGGGAAGCCCCGGCTGAGTCAGAGCACAGAGGATTCATGGATTTGCCCAGCATCCCCTCCCAGGGAAAGGCTGCAGAGGCAGGGATTAAAAATCCACATCTCAGCCTCTTTCTGTACCTCCCTGCATGGACACGTCTCCCACCTCCCTCAGTCATCTTTAGAAAATTGATGCAATGTGCATTGCTAGGCCATGAACACCAGGGGATGGAACACAAATAAGTCTTGCAACAAAACCTGGAATCCTTAAAAATTTTGCACCTCCTTAAACCTTCGCAATGCCTCCACCTCTAGAAACAGACCCCTTTCAGAGCCTTCCTCTTCCTTCACAGCAAACATTTTCCAACACTCAAATACAAATCCAGGGCTCAAGCCCAGGGCTGCACAGATCAGAAACTACCTGGCAAAGGCTGGGGATGACTCAGTTCACCCAACAGCGCTCAATTTTCAGCCAACCAAGATATCCCCACTATCAAACACCCCCAGCACTGCACCATGACCAGTGGGAGCGTGGAACCCTCCAAACCCAGCCCAGACACCCCTGGTTCAAACAGGGAATTTATTACGTCTAAAAGGAAAGGATGCATCAGCCAAGCCCTTTTAAAGACAGTTTGGGAGAGCAAACAAAGCCTCAGTGCACATCTCTCGTAGCCCTGAGAGGTGTTGATCTCTGCTGAGTGCTCTGGGAATGCTTCAGGAAAAGGTCTAGAGCTGCCTTTTCCAAACTGCCTGGATAAACAGCATTTAGGATGCTGGATTTTCCTCACTGAGGTCGTAAAGGGAGAAAACTTGCAGAAGGTACCCAGAGAAAATTAGGACCGCCTGGGATGCAGAGAGAGACGGTTTTAATTAGAGCCAAGAGGTGGGAAATAAGGCAGAGAAATGACATCTTAATGAGGTTTAATGAAGTTGTCTGCTGATGGGCACAGCTGTCAGACAGATCTGTATTCCAGCCAAGCAGCTTTGTGACAGGCTAAACCTGAACACAGGGAACGGTGCTGGAACTGGGGGAGAAAGGAAAAAAAAAGACCTCCTGCATCAACTTTGGCTCAGTTTTCCCACTGCTTTATGACAGAGCACACCTATAATGCCCCAGGACAAACAAATGAAACCAGCCCATGAGCTGGAAACAGCATTTTGCTAATTTATGAATGAGAAAGGCTGTAATCTTAGATTACACTGAGCAAGATTCATTCCTGCTACATCCTTCCCCTTCTTTGCTTTTGCAGGTAAAAGATGTTGGCAGGCAACCAGAATCCTCTGAGTTCGTTGATTTTTCTTCAGGCACAGATTCTCTCCATGTTCAACATATTGGACCAGATTTTTTTTTTAATTAATTATCCAGCACCTTCAGCTTTATTTATTCAGTGCAAAGTGACTGTAAAATGCCACCTGATCATAAAAGGAAACAGCATGCACTCATTTTGTGATGGGGTAAACACCCAACTATGTTAACTTCAGGTGCTCTGCAGAAGGGACTCTTTAAATCCTGTAATTTCTTCCATTCTACAGAATTCTGCACTCAAGGGTCTGGATGCAGCTTTGCCACAGGTTACAAACCTCTCTCCTCTCCTGCAGTTTCTCAGTGATTTTCCTCCCGTCTGACACACATTTGCCACCATAGCAGATTCCTGACCTCGCTTCCCTGATCCATTATCAGAACACACTCCCAGGAAAACACCTTTTCTCATGCATCTGAGGAACATGACACCATTTCCCTCGTACACCAGCGACAACTAATCTAAAACCAGCTGTAAATACAGGAGGAGCAGACCAGCCACGAAAGCTCCTTTATCATCGCTGGCAGCACTTTGCGCGCGCTCCCGGCACACATGGAGTGCACATATGGTTTTTTGTCACTGCCGGGTGGCACCGCAGCCCTGGTGGCACTAAAACCCCGCTCAGTCTCCTCCTGCTCGGTGCTGCACAGGGGACAGACCCTCCCTGTGCTCGAGGCTCACTGGAGGCCGGTGGGGAAACGCAGCCACGGTTGCGTCGCGTCACGGAGTCGATGGTTTTTAGAAAGGGCTGTTTGCAACAAAGGATCTGCAGTTTTGCACAGAGCGGGTGCCTGAAATTCATTTTCTGGTGAACTTCAACAAAGGATCTGCAGTTTTGCACAGAGCGGGTGCCTGAAATTCATTTTCTGGTGAACTTGTGCTCCTGAGAACCATGGAAATGCCGCACCTCCTTTAGAGTGTCAAAAGTGTAAAAGTTTGAGGAATTACAAGCTCATTTTAGAGAGCTCAATACAGAGCCCTCTGGAAAGGTGCCTGTTCTGGACAGGGGTTATTAACCCTCACTCTCCAGGCAAAACTGGCTCAGTGAGAGTTTTGCCTGAGCTGAGGGTGATGCAGAAGAGCACATTGGAAAGCAGCCACCATGCTGGCAGTGTCCACGGGCTGCTCTGAGGCCCTGGCCAGGGTTTGCATGGTGCTGACTGGGAGTAAAAAGAAAACTTTGGTGCAGACCATGCTCCTACACAAGCAGCTCCAGTGATCCGGGTCACTTACCAACCTTCACAGCCTCAGCCTGCCATGCTGGCAAGCTGGAGGCAGTTCATTTGTAGTTTGTTTTTCACTGTGTCTCTGCAGAAAGGGCTGCATTTGATCCAGCAGCTCCTGGCCCAGAGTGTTCACTCTGCAGTGTGATAATGGTCGTCTCAATGGCAGCGTTCAGCGGCTCACCCATGAGAAGCACCAGAGTGGCACTTCAGCACTTTCATTCTCCCAACGAGACCTGCCAACGCCTACAACACCCTTCCCATGGAAAAGAACCTGTCCCAAAGCACCCACATCCTGCCCTCAGGGCTCCTGGGGCTCGGCTCCAGCTTTCCCTGTGCCAGCCTCTCTCCCCTTCCCTCCTCTGCTCCCTCCCTTTCAAGCAGCAATGAGGTTTCAAGATGCAGTGACTTCACCATGGAGATGGGAGGGTGGAGACAAAAGGGTGAGGGGAGGTCAGTTAATCCCATAGACACCACCAGGCTGGGACACACATGAGCTGGGGAGGAGTTCATTTGAAAACTAAATAGAAATTATGTTATTGAGGTGAAGTTGTTTTCTGTGCTATACACCCCAGGCTCTGCTCTCCCTCCTTCATCCCCCTTCTCCTCCTCCTGCAGCATGCCTTGTGTCTTCATTATTCCCAGGCAGGAGCAGCTATGTGATTGTGCCTGGGGAAGTTGATGTCAGTTTTCTGGGAGGATGCACAACTTGGAAATGAAATAACTCAAAGTTAAGACTAGCTGCTGCCTCCCCAGCAGACACCACAGCTGGGCATCCCCACCAAAGAGATTAACCAAACAAGAACACTTCATATCTATCGAGTCAGGATCCCTATTTCCAGCAAGGCTAGATCCCTTTATAACTCAAACCCAAACTTGTGAAATTCAGCTCCTTTTTGCACTGTGGCACTCACTTGTGCAGTGGGATTCAAACCCTTGCCAAATGGACACTCCTGGAACTTGTGACTGTGTTCTGTTACAAACTTCTGTTTTCAGGGGCTTTATCTTATCAGAAAAGGTCTTTCTGCTTCTCTATTAATGCTCTGTATGCTTCTATATTCCCTTTTCTGCAGCCAGAACTGGGGAAGCCCATGAGAAACTGCTACCCCCTGCCAGGCCCTGATTTTACCTATGGGATATACATGCACAGAAGAGATGGAGGAGTTCCTGAAGGTAGGACACTGCCCCTAAAACGCAGACCTACAACAAAGTCCTAGTGCTAGTAGGAAGTCTCCTCTCTTTCCCACAGTTCCTCAATACTTCTCATCAAGCTGGAAATGCAGAGCTCCAACATTTACTCCCTCACATATCATCCCAATTTCTTGGTAACCAGCAAAGTTTCTCTCTGGCTGGAAACTTTGTCAGAAGCTCACACAGAGCCCAAGCAGGGAGGGTGCACCTGCAAAGGGCGATGCACCTGGGCACTGTCATAACTGCTTTGTGCTCTCAGGGACAATTCCCCTGTAAAATCAGACATCCTGAGCAAGCCAGGGTAGAGGATGAGAAGACATCCAGTTCAGATGGGATGCAGTGGGACAGGGTATGAAGTTCACAAAAGGCACCTTAGCTACACTGTCATTGTTCGACACACAGACACACACACTTTGGTGAGAAGGCATGAACGGTTTATTAAAGGATCTAACTCCGCTTTTATAGTATTTCTACAAAGGCCAGGGATTGGGGGAGAAGGTTGACACCTCTCCCCATCCCACTGGTCAAGACAAGTGTCCATATCTCTAATACAAAGAATGTAAACTACCTAGACTAAAGGAAAACATTGCTTCTATTTATAACATCTGTGTGTGAGAAACAGCCTAAGAACTGTGAAACTGTGAGACACAAGAAGGCTGAAAAAATCAGGGCGACACCACGCAAGGCCCCCCCATACACGGTGCACACACATCAATCTGCTTTCCCAAACAGGAGCTAACCAAGATGCCTCCTCTTTTTCTCTATTTCCTTCCATCTCCAGCCATAGGCCACTGGGATTCAGTGAAGGCCAAGCCTCGTAAAAGGGTCATGCCCCGAGACTTCGTGGCCATGGGCCGTGGGGCTGTGGCTGAAGGCTGCACCACAGCCCGTGAGTTTGCTCTGTACTACAAGTTCAAGGACACCCGCCAAATAGATAAGGGGATACTCAGATATGGTGGCAAGGTACCTCCAGGCATGATTTTCGGCAGGCCATCACGGTAAGGGGGAAGAGTTGGGCCCTCCTCAGAATGAAATTATCCCTGCCCACCCTCACACCTACACCTCTCCCCAGTCTCAGCTACCACAGTCTCCAAAACAGAAGTGTCCTGAACCTGGATATGCTGAGTCACAGCATCACATCCGTGTCTGATGACACTTCTGTCAGATAATCAACTACCTGAACCTAACGTACATGCCACAACACAACCTCATTTCACCTGTGGTATTAAGGACTTGAAGCCTCTTAAAAATACCTTCAATGCCAACCCTTTAATCTAAAGGAATATGAAGAGCTGTCAGCCAGAAAATTGGCATCCAAGGGTCAGAAAATCAGAGCAACAGCATTTCTACCTGTCTGCACTGGTTGAAATACTCTGGTGGAGTTAAAGATCAGTTCAAGTTCTTTATTCTACTCTCTCCCACTTAGTTCATTGCCCTGCATTGCGCAGAAATTGGGAGCAGAGCAGGATAGAGGCAAAGAAGCTTCTCCCTGCCAGTGAACTCCAGCACAAACCAGTGCTCAAAACCTCTGAAAGTCCTGCTACTGCTGGAGCCCAGAGGGGTTTCTTGCTCTGTGCAGGTCTGGACCAGACATTAGGTTTTATTTTAAGAGCTAGATAATAATCACTACCAGAAAAATAACAGCTACAAATTCTAGAGAAAAGACATGATGAACGGCACCGTGTATTTTACATGATAGTAAATGGGCTTTGCATATGCAAATTGAATGGATTTTAAAATGGTATTTAATGACAATTTTCGTAGCAGACATTAACATTAATTGCATCAAAATGAAAATGTAGCATTAGCTTGCTGTTAGCTGCAAATGCCCCAGCTATAAAGCTTTATCTTTATCAGTATCAGCCCTCACCAATGTGACAGGGCTGCTCTGCAAATTGCAGGCAAAAGGGCTTTTATGTTGCAAAAGTATCCCCCAATGCCGACCAAAATCAACATCAATTTTGCTTTATTTCTTCATAAACGGAGGTTAAATGGCTGCCTGTAAGAAGCCCAGGCATGCTTCAAAAGTTTGGAGGAAAACTGCAGACCTCACAATGGCAGAAGTAGTGAGAAAGGGCTTTTAATTGAAAGTTATTATTGTACAACTTGCCTGTTCCTTAATAGCTATCTTTTATGCAGACTGATTGTATTTATCCCTTTACTTTAAAAGCACATTATAGATAAAACCGAATTACTGGGATTATCAAGGAGTTGTTACAGCCATTTTGGTAAAAGTGGGAGTTTAACACACTTTCCTATGACTGGCAAGAGACCAGCTTTGGTGAGCATTCCCGGGATGAGCTGGTCCCTGGTCACAGCTCACCAGGTTCAGCAAGACCCATCATCCTAAAAGTGACCTGGTTGTCCATGGATTTCAGTTGGGTTTGCACTCTAAGCCCTGCCTGTGACCTCAGTGCTGCTACCTGGGAAGGTGCTCCCAAGTAAGGCACATGCTTGTCTTGGCACAGAAGTAAATCTGTCTTTTTTCACCACTCCAAGCACTTCATGTCTTTAAGAAGCAACAAATCTGATCAACATCTGGAGTGCAGTGAAGTTGAAGAACAAGAGTTCTTGTTCAGCAAGAGCAGTGCCTGCCTGTCATCCCCCAGCACAGACGGTGTGGCTGTGGAGGCCAGAGAGCAAAGGTGCTTTCCCATGGCGCTGGAAGCTGCTGGAGACTCCCTGCCTGATGATGGGGTGCTCTGGGACAGCCCAGAGCCCAGTGCAGACCCTGCCCAGCCTGCACTCACAGCCCTGTTGCAGCTCTCTGCCCTGTGGGAATTGCAGCTGGTGCCAGCCCACAGCTTTGGGGCTGGGCTGCCTCCCTGGGAGCCCAAAAACTCAGCAGCTGTTCCAGGAAGGTGGCTGGGGTCCGTGGGTAATGGGCAAAGGGCTTCTTGAGCCCTGGTAATTCATCTCCAGCCCCTCCTCAGGCCCTGGGCTGTGCTGCTAAAGGCTTCTGTCTCCTGGAGACAGCAGGGGCAGGAGTTCTCCCTGGGCTCACAGGTTGGAGCTCTCCAGGATCATCCCAAATGGAAACAAGCACAAAAGCTGCGGTTGCTATTAGTGCCTTGTTAATCACTGCCTGGCCCTGCTGCTGCTCTAACTCAGATCACTTGTGCCTCTGCTTTCTGCTCACGGTGTGTGCAACGTTTCACCTGGCAGCCTCAGACACTGCAGCAAGGTTTCTGAAGCTTTGAGGCCTCTTTCTTTTCTTTTCCTGGGATATTTACCTTCAAAGGTCACCCATACCCCTCTCTCTAATTCCCCCTGGGCACCTTCCAGGGGAGAGAAGCAGCTCTGCTTTTTGCTGATTCCCCCCCGTTCTCTCCCTCCCTTTTTCCCAGAGTAATGTTTGCTACGAATCATGTGGCCAGCTTTGTTTTGAGAGTCATAAAAAGGACATTTTTCATCTCTCCTTTTTCCTGCTCTTGCTCCCTTCTCTCTCAGTTCCAGACAGAGATTTATTCCTTCCCTGATGCCTGTGGCATTCGGAGCTGGAAGGGGTCAGGGGAGGCACTGATGGGACATAACAGATAATGCAGTGATTCCCCGGGGGTTTGTCCAGCTCCAGAGCCGATCCATCAGCAGGCAGTGCTCGTGCCAAGGTCAGCAGTAACGAGGATGTGCTGGGGTCCCAGCCTCCCCCGTGGGGAATCCTCCAGCCAGGCTCCCCCAGTTCATGCTCCAGCTTCTGAGCCCTACAAGAGCTGATTTGTGCAACCACACTTGGCAGGGGAGGACACGTCCAGTGAGTGCAGGCGCTGGGCTAAGAGCACACAGGCTCAGCTTCACCTCGCCCAGCCCTCCTCCCCACCACACACAGGTCCACAGGCTCATCTTCCAAGGAAAATTCCCATCTTTGACAGTCCCCTCCAGGAGCTAAACCCCACCATGTGCTCTGTGCATGACACTTTACAGAGCTGCTGAGGGTTGCTGTCCTCCCAGGTCTTTTCATTCAGAGTAACCCCACAGGTTTTTCCAACCCCCATACTCTGCAATAATGACCTTGTTTTACAAGGAGGAGGCTGGAGGGCACTGAGTGGGCTGGGGTTTGATGATACTGGAGACCTAAAGGCACAGAGGGTCTGTGAAGACCTCCAGGATCTTCACTGGTGTCACCCCAGCCTGCTATTCAAGGTGCATCTGGAAACCTTAATAGATGTCCAGACCTACATTTATCCTCCTGACCACCTTTTTTGACTGAGCTTCACCGTGCACTGAAATCAGGCAACATTAAAGGATCGTTTTTGGAACGAGAAGTAAACACAAAGACATGAATGCTGTCTACAGTTATATTTTAGATGCTATTGATGTGAGCAAGGTCACACAAGGAGTTTGAAGCCGGAACACTCCAGCACACAGTTGGTACGCCAAGCACCAGTTCTGTCCCCAGGAGTGAGCAGGGCAGAGTGCACCCTCAGCATGGACACACTGCCCAGCACTGCCAGGGCTGCTTGGAGAGAAAAACTTCCAATCACCTCTTGGTGAGCGTCCTGATTCTGCCTGCTATGCCCCAGAACCTATTCCTGGACACGAGGGCTGCACAGACGTGCCATTCTCTGCCATTCTGCACCTGTACCTGCTCCAAACCCTGCATGGCCATAACCCTGCCTCCCACGGGCTGCCATGCACTTGGCAGTTGGCCTGGAGGTTGGGCTGACCTTGGGTGTGCTGGCAGGATTTCCCTGGCACTCTGTCATCCCCAGGGCTCCTGCCGGGTCCCCCCACTGTCTGCCTTCACTTCAACTGTCCCTTTCCTGAATTTTACAGCCCATTTTCCTTCTGTCTTCATCTCCTGCCTCCATTCCGCCTCCCATTTTCTAAAACTGCTCCTAATCCTTTGGCAGCTGTTTTCATCATGTTCCTGCAGCAAACTCACCCCTCCAAAGCATTTGGTCACAACAGTCTCTCTTCTTCAAATTGTTACACTTGGCCAAGGGCATCAGTTACCCAGTACCTCCTCTTTAATTAGTATCATTTGCAATCATCCCAACCTTTCACCTTCCCCAAGATGGGAGATTTCTATGCTCATGCTCTGCTTAGCAAGTGTCCTTCCCACCCAAAGTGTCTGTGCTGTTTGCACAGAGCCAGAACAAAGTTGTGAAAGCTGCCCAAGAGGTGCTGAGATATTTCCACTGATAGGTTTATTTTTGAGATACTTAAAGAACATTTCAGGCCATTAATGTATGGCTGTGGAGAGAAAGCTAATATAGATGTAGACCAGCTGCAAAGATGTCAAAGAAATAATGGTGAAGAGCAGAAGGTGTTACTGGAAAGAACCTACCAGAAAAAGCTTGACAGGCAATAAAATTGAATATTATGGCAAGTCTGCATCTGACCCTTGATCACTGGAAGCCAAAGAGAGTGTAAAGCCACCAAAATCCTAAAGATTAGGGCAAAAAAAAAGTTTTACAGAAGGAAAAAAAAAACCAAACCCACTGAGGACTGACAAAACAGATTGTAAAAATATAACAGTGACTGGAATCACTGTCAGGCTCACGGCGACAGAGAAACGCAACCAAGTTAAAAAAACACAGGACTCCCATCAGCTCGGATAATTACATATCCTATCCAATTCCACAGTGAAAGGCACTTTGTGCCTCTGCCACCATTCTTACACTGCTAAGGTAAGAATTTCTATTTCAAGAATAGTTTTATTCTCCTGGAAACATTCCAGGCTGGGTATGTGGTCGCATTGCTACCGCAGAGCTCCCAGCCCCGTCCGCCTGCGCCGTGCCCCGGTGGCTGCAGCATCTGTTGGGCAGAAGGACCTGTTACGCCCTTCAAAAAATCCTGAGTGCACCATGAAGGTACTGATTCCCCTCCAGAGGGGTTATTTGCTTGCTGTACGAGTTTCTGACTGCTTCAGGCTGGCGGCTTAAGAGAAAATAAACAGCCAAGTCATGGTTTGGCATTAGGTTCAGGTCCTGCATATCGGCCGCAGAGCTGGGAAAGAAAAGATCTGAAGGACAGATTTAGATCCCTTATTACCAATTGGTTTTACACTGAATAGGGAAGTAATTTTCTCTCACACAAACTGGCTGTTGTCTGTGGGTTTATCTTCACTGATTACAGCAGGCTGAAAATTTTCTTGCAAAATTTTACCATCTAGAGCTACTTCTGGCCACAAGTGGACCTTTTTCTTCGCCAACTTTGGCTTTTTCAGCCTGTGCAATGAAAACCTGGGTCAGGGGGGAATAACCACAGAATCCTTTCTGTGAAAACAAAGCTTTTCAGCCCTCATCAACATATTTTCCTTTCAAACCAAGTCATGTTCCCACCCAGCCAGAGAGATTCAAGCACGGGATGGAGGTCAAGGGGAAGACCTCGTGCTTTGATTTCTTTTGCTCAGCATTGGAGGGGTTTTTTTCTTATTTTTTCACTCATTGGGATGTTTTGCATTTGTTGATGGCTGCAGACTGAGCACTGTTCACTCCCAGCCATAGATCTGGACCTCCAGGCAGAACAGCTCTGTCAGCTCTGTCCCAGAATCACGTCCCACCTGAATTTCTCAGAGGATAACAGCAGCTAACAACAGACAAATGTGTTGAAGACAAACCTAAATAATCTTCAATTAAGTCAGCCAAAGGGCACCTCCAGCCCTAAAATCAATGCTAGTACACAAATTCCAGCTTGTCAAGCCAGTTGTTTAATAGGTAAGAGCTGGCTTGGTATCTTCACTGCAAGACATATGTTTCCATATGTGCTTTTAGGACCAGTGCAAGCAAACATTTCACTCGGCCTGGGAGGGAATAGTAAAGCAAATTGGTGCTCTTGTAACCGTGTGTACTCCTAAGTACAGCTATGAGCATCTGATAAATCTTTTAAAGTGCATGTTTACAATGGATTTTATTCTTTTTACTGTTCTATACATATGAGCCCTCTGAGCAAAATAACAGATCCTCTGACACTTAGAAGAAGCCACTGCCTCATTGGCTGCCTGCAGTGAAATAATTTATATTGTTATTTCCTCACCCAAATTACAAGGATTGTAAAGAAGCTTCAGAAATTCAGAGTAATCAGTGCTTTGGAGGCACAGATCCCACAGCTGCCACACGGGTGGAAGACCCACTATTGCAACTGAGTTTTGCCAGCCCAAAGACTGCAAAAAAATTGGTCCCTGAGTGTTTTCTACCAATTTTTCTCGTTATTTTCCTCAATAGTTAATAGAAAGTGAGGACAAGTGGAGATCATTTAAAAATGATCTTTTGGGCTTCTCCATGGGTTTATTGCCAGGATCTATTTAGAGAAGCATAAAGCTGTAAGGGGCCTATAACTTTACTGTATATTCCACAAGCTATTTAGGAAAACGAGGAGCCTTTGGACTCACACCCAGCTCATTTTGCCACGGTTCCCTCTCCTCACCAACACACCCGCACACGTGTGTGCAGGGACTGCAAGCCGCTAATTGAATTCACCCTTGTGAAAGCCTTAACAAATTGTAAGTGACCTTTTATACAAATTTCAAAGTCAAGGATTCACCACTAACCGCACATCCCTCTTCTGCCATTCACTGTTATGCAAAACCCACAAACAATTAAAAGAAATAATGAAGAGCCCAGCGGCCCTCTTTCCTAATTAGCTGCAGGAGGCAGTGCTGGGGAGTGTGGTTAAGTGCTTCAATTACCTCGGCCCTCCTCGCAGCCCTTGTTAGAAGAGACAGGTCCACGGGCCAAAGGGGAACAATTAAGGCTCGGCAGAGCCCGGCAGTTTGCGGGGGATGCCGGGGCCGTGCCGGCTCTGGCACAAGGGCCAGAGCTGTAATCATAGCCCAGCTTCCTGCTGGGCTACACGGAGACAAATTAATGGGAGATAGATTGCTCCCTGCAGCCCATCAGGAACCAGGGAGGAAGGGAGGCAGCGCAGAGCGACAAGGGAGCCCTAACCTGAATTTTCCTGTGCTCTCAGCCCCCTTGCAGGGCAGAGGGGCCTGAGCACTGATGCCTCGCTGCTGCCAACACTGGGGGTACCCCACGGCCCCAAACAGAATCACAAATGCTGGCTCGTGCTTTGTTTGCTGACGTTAATACCGGTGCTAGCTGCTCCAAGGAGCCCCACACTGCAGAGGTGCTGGAGACACAACTATTCCCCAGTAAGAAACAGGTTGGACTCCATCTTGAAGGTCGTTCCCAACCCTAAAATGGTTCTATAAGAAACCAGCCTGAGCTGGTGGGAACTGGTTCTGCTGGCCTGACCTGAGCCAGGGGGAGATTCTGTATGGGCACTTCTATCACAGGCCAAATCCTTCCCAGCATGAAGACACAAGGAAAGAATATACAAGTGGTGTCCCTGTAGCTGTTTCCCCTGGGGACTGAAAGCCCCAAAGACAGATCCTGACTGTGCAGCAAAAGCACATCTGAGGTGGAAGGACAGCAACAAGGACTAAACCCTCCTGAAACCTCATTAACCTTTCAAGGAAGGGTTAAAGTTTCAGTGTAGGCAGTGGTGCATCAACACAATTTTAATGGCATGGACAAATTTCATTCTGTGATGAATCTGTTGCAGAAGCAGCCATGCAGGGCCAGATCCTGGGCCCTGGAAGCTGCCGCTGGGATCGGAGCAGAGCTGCTGTTATCCCCAAGAGCCACTCCCTGCACCCATCCTCTGCTCATCCTGACCAGCAGCAGGAAAAGCATTGCCCTGGCTGCAGAGCCACACACAAACCCCACAGGCTGATGTCTGCACTAAAATATTTACGTGATTCACAATTATACAAGAAAAAAAAAAAAAAAGCACTCGCAAGTCAAGTTTTTACCCTTTTGCAACACAACTTAGCAATCAAATTGATTGCGCCTTTCAAGCTGGTGTAAACCCCCTTCCTGAGCAAAGTCCTTTGTATCCACTTTTGCCAAGTACCTTTTTTTTGCAGCTGATATATCAACCTTTGAAAATAAGTTTGAGGGAGACTGACAACCTCGAAACCTCAAGAGCAGCATGGCATTGACGGGCGCGGCTCCCTGAGCTGAGTATTATAGACAGATTTTAATTTCATTTTAACAAAATAGCTGTCTCCAGTGGAAGAAGCATCAAGAGCTAAATGAGGACCCGTCTTGAGCTGAATCACGTTGAACAGACCTCGGCACTGTCATTGATTTTCTGGGAAGAAAAAAAATGCCTCTGGCTACTAAACCAAATTAGTAGTCACTGATGACCAATTATTTTGCCCCACTGTGAACGGGGAGGCGTACTAAAATTCCAGTTTGTCAGACCCAAGGCTCTCTTCTCAAACACCTTTCAACAAGCGTGTACCAAAAATCTCTCAGATGGTTCTGACGCCTTCCTGTTTTTGGCAACTTCTCCTTCTCCAAAGTTTTAATGAGCTGCTGCTCTGAGGACGGCCTGCCACAAAGTGAGCCCTTCCCCGCACGCCGGAGCACTATTTGGCATTGGCACAAATCACAGCTGTCAGGATTTATACACACGTACACAAAAAAGTGTCAGCCTAATGTTTGCAGATTATAATTACCATTTCTCTTGCATGTCCCTGGTGCCTTCATTTTAGATAAATCCCAGCTCCGAGGTATCAGCTGCAAAGCACTCAAGGCTCATATTGAATGGAATAGATTTAACTAGTTTGTAGCTCATTTAAGGCCTACACTGTTTTATTTTAATATTGTTAATACTTTATTATACTTTTTAACACTGTTTTCACAGTAAAATAGCCTATTAGGAGGCTGCAGCTTCTTTTCCAGGAGATGTCTGGCAGACTAGAATTCCACATTGTATAACCAAGTTAGCAGGTGCTTGTCATTTCAGTTGAAAATAGGTCTGTACCCTGACTCTTGAAAGTAAATTAGAGAGATTCTATTAAAGAGACAGGAACTGTTTCAGGGATAATAGTTTTGAAAATGTGCACAGATAAACTTTAAAATATTTAGGAAATGTCAGCATTAGAAGCGGCTCCAACTATTTGACTATAAAAGGAAGCAGATGAGTATTTTTTTCCCAACAATTATAAATAATTTGTTACATCCTATCAGAACTTCTTTGCCTTTCCTTTCTGTGGCAGGATGCTTGTGCCAAAACAAGGAGATCTGAGTTACTCTGAATGAGATGAGTTTTAATGTGCAATGAGCATTTCCAGAGGATGCTTCCCCTGCTCTCCCCGCAGCATCCGCAGACAGCAACAGCAAAATCCTCCCTGTTCAGCAGCGACATCTGGGCAGGGTGACAAAAGGAAAGGGAACACACAAGCCATTGATCCCTGTCCTCAACTAACACTGAGGGAAAAGGACATTTCCCAAAGGCCAGCTGCAAATAAAAGCTGTCACATTGCCAAGCAGCACCGATATGGGGCCAAAGTCCCCGTCCGCTCTGCTGAGATCAGGCTGTGACCTACAAAGGAAAAGCTGCTGAGATCTCTCCAGTCACCTTAAAGAGGTGTTCCCTGATATCCCCTGCTCTTCCCCACTCTCTCAGGGTTTCTCTCAAAGGAGGAAAAGCCAGAGGAAGCCTCACATTCTACAGCCCCACCAGGGCTGATGTGGATAACCGAGCACACGAGTCATTCCCACCGATTTGAGAGAGGCAGTTCGTGCGTGCATCATCCCAGGCATGATTCTATACTTTGCTGGATCAGGACTTAAATGCGATTAATCACACGGCAGGGAAGGATCTCTGAAGAGCATCAACCCAAATGTGTCCTTTCAAGCATTTACTTACAAGCCAGCTGTGGACTAATCAGTCACCAACTGGCTGGTCCACTGGAGATTGTAAAAGTCACCTCCATAGAGATGTGAAAACACATTCAACTTCCCAAAAAAAAAAAATTCAATAATCAAAGACTACACACAAAGGCTCAGTGCTTCCTGCATCCCACCCTGCTATTCCAGCACACCAGGAAAGCTCCTGCCTTGAAGAGCAAAGGGACAGGAATAAACTCACCCTGTGCTTGTGTCAGGAATACCAACACTTACACCACACTACAAGACTGGAGACCCAAACAGATAATAACACACTTGACCACTGGTTTGCCACATCTTTTAACCTTTTAAATATTTTGCCCAGCTCTGATCAACATGAAATGCCAAACTGGAAGGGAAGGAGGGGAAAGAAGAGGGGACAAAGGGTAAATGTCAGTGTCGCCTTTGGCACCGGGTGTCTCCGGATAACGGGCTAGAGCAGCAGAGCTGATTTGCAAGCAAAGGCTTGAAAAGCCCTGCAGCATGTGATCTATGAAACAGGAGGCCTGCAGAAGGATGTCTCCTCTGATATGAATGTCCCCTTGGGATGGATATTGCTGGATTGCACATCCAGTATCATTAGAAAACACGACCATAGATTAGGCTGTTTTGAAGCATGTGGTGTGCAATAATTAAGTAATAAAAGTCACCACGGGGGTGAAGGAACAAGAAACAGAAGAGTTACTATTTGCATACACGCTGCTGGCGCCCTTGGTGATCATCAAGGAGTCTCCAGGCTGCTAAAAGCTGGCAGCTGTCAATTCTGGACCCACTCCTGCCATAAACCACGAGGTACCAGCTAACTCTGGGGCATGTGGGCTCTTTGCAGAAACAGGTGGAGCTGGTGGCCCAGAAGCAGCCCAGCAGCTACCCCAAGTCCCCAGTGTCCTGCAGTTGGTCTGCACAGGCAGGGAAAGCACTGGCTGTGCTACCAGAGCTGCAGCTGAGGGCTCTGCAGGCTACAGGTGGGAGCAGAGCTAGAGGTGAGGGCTCCACAGTCATCAGCAGCTGCCAAGATGGGAAAAGTCCTTCCTCAGCAAGCTGTGCAAGGACAAGGACCAATAAAACTTGAGCTTGAGGTCCTTCACCACCTTCAGGCATTTGCTTCTAGGGGAAAGGAATAGCAGCAGAACCATGGGGATTACTGAGTCACTGTCCCTGCCCCTGCCAGGTCTGCCTCCCATGGTGGCTGATGAAGTGTCCTCACTTGCAAGCAGCAAGGCTCAACAGTTTCAGGCTGCAGCTTTGCTACAAGCTGGTCAGGTTAATGCCAGCTCAGAGCAGCTGAATGGGACACTGGCCAACAAGCAACTGCCTTTTTACTCTTTTTCTAGAACCAGGGTCATGGGCAGCTCCTCCCCTCTGCTGTCTCCTCCTTGCTCCCTGGAATCCTCTTTCAAGGGGCAGAGACACCTGCTCTGTGCAGATGAGGCACCAGACCAGGGCTCAGCATTTCAGCTCCCCTTTCTGCTGCAGACACCTGACCCTCTGCATTGGGTCTGTTTTTAGCCCTATTCAGACTGCTTAGGACAGCACTTACTCCTCTCACCCCATCCATCACTGCACATTTGCAGCCTTTGGTGCACCACATCAGAGAGATTTTAATAGCAAAAGCAGTGTTATTTTACCAAAACACACTTGGCACCCAGGAGGGAATCCAGCCAGAGCCGCTCCGTCGGGTACCAGCTGGGAAATGCTTTCCTGAAGCTCTAGCAGGGCCCAAAGTTGAGCTGCAGCCTTTGGTGCCCCGTGGTCCTTCCAGCACACCAGGGCTCAGAGCTACTAAAACCCGCCCTGTGAAAGGTTGTGCAAAGAGAGAAATTGTGCCAGTTCTGGGGAATGCCCTGGCACAGGTTACCACAGGTGTGTGCAGGCTGTAGGGTGTTCACTGCTAATGATTGTGGGTTTGAGGTTTCCTGAGGAGGAGAAAGCCTTTCCCAGTGCCAGGCTTTATGCATGTTCTCACCAGTCACTTTTCAGGAGCAGAGATGTGAACCAGCACGAGGAGGCAAAGATTACATTGGTGCCTTTTCAATGTTTTCCAGGCCTTCCACTCCCCTTTTTGACATCATACAGCACAGATACAAGGAGCTGTGGATGGAGCAGCAGAGAGCCCGAACTGTAATCCAGCAGGAGGTGAAGAAAAAGGTGGGAACATTCCAGCAATGCTTTCCCCTGATGTGCACGGTACTGCTGGGCATGACCCCCCACTGTCCCGCCCCACGAGGGATGGATGGCTGCTCCCAGCCCTGGGAGGGGCTCTCAGCTGGGAAAACATCCCCCCGACTGCTGAAAGGCTGATGAAGCCTAACAAAGATGAGCATCCCCCTGCCAGGAGCCCCTCGGGCTGTCCTTTGGACATCAGCTCTGCTCAGGTTACCTGTGACAGTGGCCACAACAAAGGAACAACCAGCAAATGCTGAAAGGACAGCCCCAGCCCTGAGCCTGGCATGGTGTGGTTCATGCAGCACCCACAGCAGCTGTCGGAGTGTAAGGCTGTGCCGTTAAACACACCAACATTGTAATATCATTTAAAAGCAGCCAATGACTGTTTTATTAGTTAATGGCTCAAAGAAGAGTTGGGCTAATATGGTAATGACCAATTTCAATGGGCTTACTGCCATCACAAACTATGCTTTATAGTTGAAGTGCAGGAATACAGTGTCCTTAATTAGCAGCTATTTTATGAATACACCAGCCTGGGATGTTAGAAAGTGCATCTCTACTTTATCTATTAATGACTGATGTTTTTAATCACTAAGTTACCTCTGTCAAGCTCCCAAAGCCTGCAGCCGCCAATTACTGAGTTAAGCAACACAAACCTGTATCCTAGATCACAGAGCAGATTCCCAGGGTTTCACGCAGTGACCAAAACATTCACCAGGCACCTACCTGCACTGGTTTGTGCTGGGATTATCCAGCACTGTGACCTGAGAGCCAGGAAACCCCACCATGGAGCGGGTGCTGGAAGTGACTTTCCCAGTCAGGGAACTGCAGCTCAGGGCACAGGGCTTCCAGTGGGCAGCAGTCACCTCCCTGCGATGCTCGATACAGCAGACACTGAGAGCTGACAGCTGCTCTTGTGTTTTAACTATCAGTATTGGCTGCAAGGACATGTAAAACTCCCCAGATCATCCCTTGTGATCATCAGCCCAGATCAACTTTCAGCCTCGTCCATCCCAGTGTCGCTGCATTGCCCGACACAGAACTGATGTGCATGGCTGTGCAGCTGTCTGAGCCCCCTCTTGCTCACCTTTGGTAGCAGACAAGTGAAGTGCAGCTGTTTGAGCCCACTTTCGCTCACCTCTCGTTGCAGAGGGGCGAAGTGCGTGGGACCCGCACCTCGTTCCTGCGCGCGCACCCGCTGCCGGTGAAGGAGGAGTCCTTCTGGCACCTACGGCGCTTCCAGAAGGTATGGGCCCCCCACACGCCACCCCGGGAACAAAGACATCTTTTCTGAGCCTCTGCAAGCCCCTCATTGAAATCAGGGACTTTCTAACCTCGCCTTAGTACACAATGAATGAGGCTCTTAACTCAGAGCTGCCCATGACCCAGACCTTAAAATGGTCCCAAATGTGTTCCCAGCCCCTTTGAAGAGAAGGGTGGGATATTTTTTGCCACCATAAGCCCTGGAAGAGAGGCAGAAGTTGCCCAGATAATATTTTTTTCATTTATGTGCACTTTCACAAGCTTCCTGAGATGAGAAGCATCTTTTTCTATCTCACTGTTAGTACAGGGGTGGCCTTTGCTCTACAAGTTCCCTACACAAGCAGGACAGTCACACCTGCATTTTGGGACCCTGCCATTTCATCAGCTCTCACCATACCTAATTCAAACCACACCAGATGGTTCAAGAAGCTTTTCCACCCCAGGATTAGAGCTTTCCAGAAAGCCTGCACCCTTGATACCTCTCTAAACCACCTGATTGACAATGTTCACCCTGAGACAAAGCAAAGGGTTAGAGGTGTCCGTGACACTTCCTTTAATTGATACAAATAAGAGCCAAGGTGAAGATTTCTTGTTCTAGTGATGGGATCTAAATATCTCCCTGAATTCATCTGTGCAACCCTGCTGTGCTCTGGGGTACTCGTTAGAATTCCATTAGCCTTGTTTGTGGTGGAAATTATATGGAAACTTCCAGTGAAGAGTTAGGTGGGATTTTAGGAGAGAAGGGGGAAGAGCTGGACCAGTGGAATGGGAAGGAGACACCAGAAAGTGAAAGCACTGAAACCCTGCAGAGAGTTTACATGGCAAAAATCATATATGGCATTGATAGATACTGCTGCAAAAAGCTCTCGGCTCTCTATCCTGGCCCTCCTTCTGATGGGGTTATTTTTTTTTTGCCACGCTGTGCATTTCTAACCACAGTTTAAAACAGCAAAGAAGCCCTGTTATTTCCTCAAGGTGATTTACTTGTACAAGTTGGAGAGTTTTGCCCAAGAAACGCGCTTTGCACCACCTTGATGTATTCCTCTCCTGTCCTGTCTAAGAGTGCCCGATTAGCATATGTCAGTAATCATTTATCCCCACTGCCTGTCAGCTCGGAGCTGCTGCCGCGGCGATGGCAACGAGAGAACATGACCGATCGCTGTTAAACAGATTGTGAGAGTCACACGAGATACTGGGGCAAGCCTCCTCTTTAGAGCTCCTCTCACCCCAGACCTTTCCATCACTGCTCATTTTTCAGCCTGGGTTTTGCTTTGTGCTTTCCCTTTTGTTTCATCCATGGTTGTGGTTGGGTTCCTGCCCCAGCTGCAGCTCTCAAGCCTCCAAATCCTTCCTTTATCTCTTTCTCCTTTTTCTTCTCCCTTTTCCTTCCTTCCCAGAAGCAGCATTCAGAGAGGAGGGACGGCTCATTTTGCACAGCCTCTGCAGATTTTTCATTCTCCTCCTTTCTCTTTGCATTACCCTGGAAGGTTTCTCTTCCTCAGCTGCACATCTAACAGGCACAGCCCACATTAGAACTTGGATCAAGGAATTTGTTACTCACTTGACCTTCAGTCCATGGTTTCCTCCATGGAAAAATAACTCTTGAACATCCATAAATGTTGACTCAGTTAAAAGCAGTAACAATCTGGAGGAAGTTAAGGGTTCCTAAAGACATTTGGGGGTCTCCAAACTGTTCTTTAACTACTCCTGTAATGGTGGGTTCTACAGAGATGATGGAATGGTTTTGAAAGCCAGACTGACCTGAACCAGGGACTCCAGGCATCAATCTCAGTCCCTCCTTTCCTGAGGTGACAGTCAACCAAAACACTGCCTCTAATCCATGTTATACCCTCATCCTACCGTGCAATAAGAATATGAAAAGCAAGCACAAAATATCACTTCACTGAGAGCTTGTTAGTAGACTCCATCTGCACATTATTTCCTACCAGCCTTTGGTGACTTTGTCCTGCTCTGACCAGTACAGAAGATGCTCATGATTTGGGAATACTCCAGACCCTGGACAAGAATATTCAAAGACTCCATTGCCCTGACCACAACCTCATTTTAAACTTCCATGTGATCCAAGGCTGATGTGAGGTGCAGGAGTGTGATATTCTCAAGCCACTTGTCCTTCTGGTCACTCAGTCACCTCATCACCTGGTGATGAGCCTGGCCTGCTCTAGGTCTGAGGGGTGCAACACCCAGCCACTGAAATAGTTATAATCAAAAACAGGGGCAGCAGGTAGGTGAGGTTTTCTTCCTTTAAGCCCATAAAAATCATCAAGAAGGATGCTTTTATTCCCACCATGATCCCTTACAGACAGCTGAAGAAACTGGGCATGGATATCTCTGCTGGTTCTTAATCTGAGCTTTCCATTCAGTCCCTGGCACCATGAAGGCTTGCCCAAGAAGTGGAAGAAAAGAAAACAAAGGAGCTTTCCCCTCCCCACTAATTGTATCTGCTTGCTCCCTGCATTGCCAGAGCTGCATGACATTACATAGTCATTCAGTCAGTAAAGTATGGACAAACTGACTGTATTTTCATTTGGATTTAGGTTTCAGCCCCACTGCTTTAGAATAATGGCCCACACTTTAAACTAACTGGGTGATTTACAGGCTGTCCCACACTGATGCTCCTGCTCTGTCTTGCTCTGTGGTCTCCTGGGCCCCCCAGATCACCAAGACAAGCAGGTCACAGGGAACCAGTCCTGGCCTGATGGGCAGTTCATTAGGGAAAGTTGCTGCATTGAAGTGTTGTGGGGTTTTTGTTTGGGTTTTTTTTTAGTGGTTTTAAAATTATTATTATTAACTAAACCAAGCAGATGTTAACTCCTTACTCAGCAAGATGCTTCTACTGCCCTCCTTGTCCTCAGCCACCCACCAAAGCAAGTGCCCTCTGCCTTGCTTTGCCTGCACTGACACAATTCCAGGGCTCAGGTTTTGCCAGCATGGCTAGGACTGGCACCAAAACTTAATTTATTTGTAGCTGTGGGATTGCATTCCCCAGGGACTGTGCTCTCAGGCACCCACCATGGACATAAATCAGAGAACGGTTGGGGTTGGAAAGGGACTTTGTAGATCATCTTGTTCCAAACCCCCTGCCATAAGCAGGGCATCTTCCACTGGAGCAGCTAGCTCAGAGCTGCATCCAGCCTGGCCTGGGACACTTCCAGGGATGGGGAAACCACAGCTTCTCTGGAAAACCTGTTTCAATGCCTCACCACCCTCACAGGGAAAATTTTTTTCTGGTATATAATCTAAAGCTACTCTTTCAATTTGAACCCCCGTTCTTCCTTGTCCTGTCACTACAGGCTCTCATAAATAGTCTTGCCCCATCCTTCCTGTAAGTTCCCTTCAGGCCATCCCAAAGCCTCCTCTTTTCCAGACTGAACAATCCCAAGCTCTCAGCCTCCAGTCCCCCATGTTCAGTGGATGTGTCCTGTCCCTGTGTCACTCCTCACCTGCTGGCTCAGGCACAGTGGTGTCAAACAAACTCTGGAAAGGGCATTGCAGCCTCTCCACCTGTGCCAGGCCAGGGTGAGGCTTCAGCAACCTCCATCTGGATGTCTGATAGTCATTATCCAAACCAGTAAGTCAGTGTTGGCCATCCCCAATATATTTCCAAGGCTCTATCAAGTCAAGAAGGATTCAGGTAGCAACAAAGCAACAACACAGGACAGAATTCACCGATGTGTCAAAACAGCTCCGTGCACCTCCTGTCACTGACACACACCAGGGTTCTTCCTTTGCTCATTAGAGAATCCCAGCTCACAGAGACACTCAGGTGGCTTGTTTACTTGACCAAGCGAGGGGAAGGAAAGAAAATGCAGCAACTTTGGACAAGACTTTTGTCACGGCACGCTGCCTCCCCGAGCAGATGAAACGCGCGATATGAATAAGCGATAAGCAATTGACGAGCAAGTGTTCGGGTACCTTGGCAAAAGACTTAATTTGCAACCTGGCACAAAATCAAAGGCTCTGTCAACGGCTGAGCGGCTCTCCCGCGTATGCCTTGCATTACCTGGGAAAGCTCTGTCAGGTAAATTTCCACTGAAAGTAATTAGAGGAATCCCCACTGTATAAACTTTGCAGCAAAAAAATTCTGGGCTCCGGAATTTGATTCTCACCAGGGATCCGATACCTGCTCACAGCCTGATCCTTCGTCAGAATTAACAGTTGAGGTTTAACACGTACACACAAAAATGTTCCGCATTTTTTTTTAATGCCTTACCTCTATTTTTGTCTATAGAGCTGAACTGACAAGCACAGCTCATGTAATCTTGCAGCTGTTGTCTTGTCAGAAAAGCCACAGATTCTGCTTAAATAACCTGGGCTTGACGCACACAGGGCTGGCTGTTCAGGTGTAGCATTGGTCCTCCTGGGTTTGAGGGCAGAAAAACTTCTGGGACTTGGAGTGTTACAAAAATCCTCTCCTGGCGCCTAAATAGTGCTTAAATAATAAAGCACCGAGTTCAAGAGCTTGCTGTCACCACACTACCAGATCAATCCTCCTTTCAGCTGGGACTTTGGATGACCAAAAAGAATTAAAATCAGCATCAGCTGATGGTTGTTCAATGGCCCAAGTGACACGAGCTGGTGGCTCCCAGCCCTGCAGTAACGATCCAGAGCAGCATCACGCGCCTGTGGCAGCACAACGCAACCAGAGACCACAACACCCTGCAGGGTTCCAAACAGGCAGCACAGCCCCAGCTGCCCTGGGCACGATCCCTGCACGTCCCCTCTGGGGCCACAGCACAGATGTCACCTCCCACCCCACAGCCATTCCATGGCCAACTGCAGGTTCTGGGGCCCCGGCACCATCACTGCACTTCCTTGCACATTCTGAAGGTTTTCTTGTTTTGCCTCCACAGCCAAAGATTCCAGCAATACAATTGCTCAAATCACAGCAAAGCATTTTCTGTTTTCCCACTATCCCTTGTGCCCTGGACACTCAGTCTCTCATCCCATCCAATGCTGCTTTCTGTCACAGAATATTTTGGCTTGGAAGGAACATTTAAGGGCCATCTAATCCAGTCCACCTGCAGTGAGCAGGGTCATCCTCAACCAGATTGTGTTTCTCAGAGCCCCATCCAAGCTGACCTTGAATGTTTCCAGAGACGGAGCATCCACCACCACTCTGGGCAACATGTCCAAGTATTTCAACTTCCTCATTGTAAAAAAAACCTTACATCTTATCTCAACTGGCCCTCTCTTAGTACAAACCATTATCTGCCATGCTCAGCACTTCCTTGTGTCTCCCTAAGTGTGACCATCACTCTTCTGCCATTTCCATTGCTCTGGACATCTCCTGATGAACACAGGAGAACAACTCCCTGCTGTGCAGCTTTACGGGCAGATCATCTCCAGGGCAGGCTCCACCTACAGCCAAGCCCCAGTATCCAAGGGCAGCACCAGGAACAGTTGGCAACCAATTCCCATCGCTCTTCTGGAGATTCCCACCCATGAAAGAACAGATTTCGGGTGCTCACACCTTGTGGCAGGGTGAAACCACACACGCTGTGTTGGGTTTATGGATGAGCACCTGCCATTGCTTCCAGTCCACAACTCCACAGAAATGCTTTTTAAATGGGTTTGGGGTTTCATTTATGGCCCTGTTCGGAATTCCACAGAGATGCTATTTATCAAGACAACTTTAAGTAAAACTCTTGCCTGGCATGAAAAGGGTCAGGATTCAGATGTCAAGCACCTGAGGTCAGTGTGAAAGCTGCCAGCTCTGGGCTGACCCTGAAACATCTGCCAGGGAGGTGGGGGGCACACACCAGGTTACAGCTCCAGTGGGTTAATTCTTCTTTCCTCATGCTGTTGTCCAGATCAGATGACCAGTAAATATCTGTGGCCGTTATTTTCAGGAAGAAAAAAAAAAAAAAAAAAAACAAAACCGCCCACTAAACCCCCAGATCTCCATGGGACATTAAATACAGCAGCCCAAAATTGCCAAGCACTGTTTGAAACCTTCCTGGGCTTGAAGCAAATAAAGACCATTTAGCCCAGGCTCCCTTGTCCTGCATTTCCCTCTGTTCTTAGAGCAGTGGGGAGAGAAAAATCAACCCCATTCGTTAAGCCAGTTAAGCACGCTCCTGGCAGGAAAAGCCACATTATTTGTAACCCTAATAATCCAACACTCACCTCTGAGCACAGCTCATCTTGGACAGAATAACGTCTGTTTTAAAAGTACCTGCCTCTCTCTAACTTGTCATGGCATTTGTTGACAACCCTATTGAAAGCCGCTCTCGATGCGGCTGTGAAGGATCTTTCAGCACCTCTTTCTCTTTCCTAGACAGTTTTTGAAAGGGAGGGGAGAAAAAGAAAAAAGCCATCAATACAGGGGGAAAAAGGCATCAGCAGCCAACATCGGCTGATGAAGCGCCTCACCTGGGCCCCCAGCACACCGCCTCCAATTAAATCAAAATGGTTTGTTTTTAATGGTCTTTTACACTGACAAGTGGGCTATCATTCCAGGCCTAGAGAGCTGTCAGGGAGCCGAGGCAAATCCTCCGTTGATAATGCCCAATGCTTCCAATTAGGAGGCGAGGCCGCTGCTGGCGCACTAACGATTCCCCAGCCTCCCCCAAGGCCCCTTCGGCATCGGCTGCTTCGTCTTCGCTCTTCCTCCGCCGCAAATTACTGACACAAAACGGAGGCGCCCCGGTGCCTCCTCACCACGCCGGGCCCCGGCCCTGTTGGATTTAATGAGGCGATGGAAGTTTTTGCGGATCTTCCGCTAAATTCTTTTCTTGTTTGACAGCTGCTTGAGTGTTGACCTTATAAAAGATTTAGTGTTTCTCATTATTTTCTGTCAAGCTTTACAAGCGGTGGCTTCGCGGGGAAAAAAAAAAAAAAAGTCATTTGCATCTCGATGTGCGCGCGCGCGGGGTGGGTTTTTTGGGGTGGTTTTTTTTTTTTCTTGTTTTGTCTGTACAGGGATGCTCGGCGCGCTGAGCGGCAGTGTGTGCACCCTACCCCTCTCTGTGTTGTTTATTTTACTCCCTCCTCCCTCCCTTTCCTGAAAAAAAAATCCACTGTTTTGTGTTGTTTTG